>VWZD01011590.1:141728-218264 GCA_013396695.1 Sakesphorus luctuosus
CCGCCTGCCCCCCCCGCCGCCGCGCCCCCCGCAGCCGCTCCACTGCCCACTGCCGGACAAGCTCCTCCGTCGGGCTGCGCACGGAGAGTCCCGGCGGCGGCGGCGGATCCGTGTTTATGTATCGCGGCCGCACCTCGCGGGAGGCGTGGGANTCCTCCCTGTCTCCCCCGACGCCCCCGAGCTCGCTCCCCAGCTTCTTCACGACGTCTCATCTTTTCGCAGGCAAGAAAACTCTGTTTGCTCCAAGGTGCTAGAGCGGGGAAGCGGCGGAACGCTGCTGCCCGGCTGAAGGAGCTGTGCTGTGCCCCTGCTAATCTTTCTACGTGTTGTCCAAGCCCTCGCCAAGTGAGACCTCCGACGAGGTAACCGTGTCCCGTCTCCCTTTCCTGCTGTCCCCCTCGCAGGGGAAAACGCGAGCGTGCGGTGCTGCCCGCGCTCGCCTCACCCGCGTCCCCGGCCTGTTTCTGGCTTGCAGGACACCCTCATCACTATGCAGGTTTTAAATGGCCGTAAGGATTCCGTGAAAACATCCTGCTGATCTGCGTTCCCGGAGAGAATGGGGTCCCCTCCAGCTGTCTGACAAGTGGCACTTTGCCGAGAGACCCAGGCTCCTCGTGTCTGCATGCATATGTGTATAACTGGCTGCCCTTACAGCTCAGATTTAATTTGGATTAATTAGATACATCAGGATCTGCGTTAAGCATAAGCACCTATTTAACATGCATTGGTAGAAAGCATTTAAATTATGTTTCAGCCGTTTGCTTGAATTTAATTTACATTTCTGTGTCTTTTTGCAAGCAGTAGTAAAGAGCTGCTGCCTTGATGTATTCACTTGCTCTCCCCTGGGTGTTCCAGTGTGCCTTCTCCCTCAGAGAACAGCTGAAAGGAAGGTCTGAGGAGTATGAAGACAATGCTTTCCTTTTACAGAGGTGAACGAAACCCTCTCTGGGCTACCCTGCTGCAAATGCCCCATTGCAATCATCCATGAAATAGAAATCAAAAGATACAGAGGGAGGAGATAGAAGTCGTTCAAAAATTGAGAAAGTGGAAAGGAAGGAAAGGCAAGTTAGTTCTCAAGAAGCAAGCTAAGTTTGCCCAAGACAAGAAGAGAAGGAAGAGGGAGAGTTAAGAAATAGAAGTTTTGAGAAGGGACTAGATGATGAAGAAGAACGATTTGTTGAGGGAGAGCTGACAGGGAATACTGTGCTCTGAGGAAGAAGTTGAGGTGGACACTGGGAAGTTGGAGGATAAGAATGTGGTAACAAATGTGTGGAACATTACGTTTTCCATATGGGAAAGCCAGCTGCCATTACTTTGACCACCAAGTATCTTCACTTGTGGGAGCAAAATGACAAAGTAGGTTAATCTGATGTTTTGCTGGCATTTTGTTGGAAGAGCTTGTTTCCCTCTCCTTTTTTTTTCTTTTTTTCTTTTTTTTTTTTTTTGAAGGAGTAGAAGAGAGGTGAAAGTGGTTTGGAAGATGAGAGTAAAATAAAATAAGTTGTTTTGCTACCTATTTAAACATCTTGGTTTCTTGCTGTAGAAAAAAAAATAAAAGGAAAAATAACATGACACGATCTGCTGGCACACAGGGAATCTTTGTTTTCTTCCCGTATACTATTTTAGGGTCAGTTCACAAGAGTAAAAGCACATGAAATTTTCACTCGATGGTTTGTTGGTGATAAATTTATGGAATTACTTTTACCTCTTGGTCTCTTATTGTGGCATCTCCCTCCACATCACCCTGCTCCCGGCCATACTTAGCAAGAAGCCACCTCAAGAGCCTCCCACAGATTCGTATTTTAAACTCCATTTCCCTAGTGTGGGCTCTCTATCGAGAGCACTGTGATTAAACTGTGCACCTAGAAGATGAGATCATATAATGCTTTTGCAGGCGCTTATTCATAGCAGAATTTGCAGTGGAAGATTTTGTACCTACTAGCAGGTGAGTCTTAACAAATGCTCCCATATAAAAAGAAGGGGATGTTTAATTCATCTGTTAATTACGTTTCATTTTTCTGGCATTACATGAGTATTAATGTAGTTTAACAAAAAAAAAAGTTATAGCATATTTATTATACTTCTTGTTTGTCTTGAGCTTTGTTAGATTTCAGACCAGACTTCATAAGGCCTGAGCTTTATGGTTCTAGATCATGCTTTCAGGAGCTTCAGAGACAAGTAAGTTAACGCTGCTCCTTCAGACATTGGTTGTCCAGAGCTTTACCTCCACATGCCTATCATCTAATGGGAGGTCTTTTTTTAGGCGTACAAACCGTTCCATCCCACGGCACTGTTCCTGTGTCAATGTGTAGCTCATGCCAGACTCCCCTTCTAAAAGGGATCAAGGAGCCTTCAAATAGGAAGGAAGACACTGTTCATACAGCCTGTTCAACAGTCCTACACAAAGACCCGGCTTGCAGTGTTTGCCTCTGAGACAGTTGTCATTTTTTCATCTTAAAAACATGCCCAGAACTGAAATACCTGTTTTGAAGCGACATCTCCTCAAAGGAATTATATTCTGTGGGCATCTCACTTCTGCTTAATGCCTTGCCTGGCTGCAAGGCTTTGGTTATTGTAACTTCTTTAATCAACAGATTTTTTTCCTCCTTTCACAAAATGTTCATCTAGTTTCTTTTCTATTTCCTATCTCTTTTCATTTGGCTATGTTTTTCTCTGGAGAATTGGACTTCATCTGTGGGTATTACAATGGGTAAATATATCAACAATTTTTTACTTATGTGTCAGTCACTGAGTTGCATAACAGAGTCATAATCTCAGTGGTTTATTCTTGTTTTGTGTGGGAGACAGTGAAATGTTAGTATATGTAGCATTGAAGACTGCCACAGAATGCTTCCTAAGGCATACACTCCCTATAAAGGGCATTAAATATTAAATATGATCTATTGGATAGGCAAGGCTTTATGATAATAAACGTGTAGTTGAATTTCTTTGTGCAGTACTGTGACATTTCTGAGCAATAGCTCCTTCTGATAAGACAGTCACATTTCAATGTTTGCTGTTAGCTGCCTACCAGAACTAGCTATGGGCACGCTGTCTTAATCTGTTGGAATTGAGAACTTTTCATATTTTGAGAAGTTTGGACTGTTTCTTGGGTGTATTGGTTTGTTTTTGTTGGTGTTTGGGGAGGTTTTTTCATTGGTTGGTTGGGGGTTTTTGTTTGTTTGAGGGACAGGGGGTGGGGCTTTTGTTGTTTCAGTGTTTACAAAAATGTTTCCATCACAATGGGTCCCTATTTTGTGTTTGGGGCAGTACACCCACCGGTGGTCCAGGTTCATTTAGGGAGGACAGTTTACTTCACAAACTGTAGACGAAGGGTAACACCTAGTGGGAATAAACCCACATTACAATTAAGAAATGCAAGCACGACCCAAGACACTATTATAATAAAGAGAAAGCTATACTTCTTTGGTAACAAAAAGTAGATTTAAATGATTATATTCAACTTCTTCGTGAGAAAGAACACATTTTATCCCTGTTCTAGACTGAAGTATTGGGGTTTATTTCTTGGAGACTGCAATGTGTGAAATGGGATAATATTGCGTAGAAAATGTTTAATTATATATGACTGAATTGTTTGAATTTTAATACTGAGTTCAGTGAAATACTTAACCTTCTGCATAAAATCATCAAAAGAAGTTAGTGATCTAGACTGAATGAGAGGTTCAAATATGCTCATTTAATATTTACAATCTTGCTTAGAGGATGCAGGGAAAAGTCTGGTAGTCCCACAGCAGAGTTTATTGCCTAAGAATTGGGAATCCTTCAAATGTTTGGGACTTACATGCTCTCTGAAACGTATGCAGTTCCATAGATTTGACTTTGACCGTCAGTGGCTGGCCATTACATGAAACCTTTCCCATTTCTGAATCATTGTTCAGAGTGAAATTACCAGCCTCGGTGTTATACTCAAGTGATACCAAGTAGTATTTCCAAAAGCCTGAATTGTGCATTATTCCACCCAAAGACAGAAGAATTCAATTCCTTCTAAGGAGAGTGCTCTCTTTCTGCAATCTTAGTGTCACTGTATATAGCTGGACAACACAAATGCACACATTCATAGATTTCCATATTTCATGTGAATTGTAATGAATGTTACCTGTGAAGTTGTATCTGATAATTGTCTGTTTGTCTGCATATACAGTTGAATATGTTTGTTTGGAACTACATGTTCTAGGAAATCCAGCTGCTATGAAAATCCATATGTTCAAGCATGAAAGATTCTGAAAAATCAGAATAATATAGGTTATAAGAGACCTCAGAAGGTCATCAAGTGCTCTAACACTTTCCTCCTGCCAGGGGGCTGCTACAGACATTGCTCTGGATAATTTTGAGGGCAATGCTCCATAGAGTCTGGGGGGAAGGGAAGGAGAGAGGACATCCATTAGCTGTGTATTCTGTGTCCTTGGCCAATACAGAGCTACAGAGTGTGACTGAGAAACATAATCAAGTGAGCAATTAGTGAAGTTCAGTGCTGTGTTAATTTCCTTCAAGCACCTTTGCAAAAATTGGAAGACAAAAGGTACCCTCCCAATGTCATAGGGACATGCAGGTAGTTTCTGCCTCAGTAAAGAGGAACACTGAGGGGGGACACCTTCCACACACATCTTGAACGTCACTGAATTTGGAGTACACAAGAAAAGATGCTATGCACTTTATATCAAATGGGGAAATAAGTCCCAGCTGCTTCTTTTCAGATTATATCCAGGAAAATATGATGCATGATATCCTGGTTTTGTTAATTGTCAGGAAGTTACAGCTCTGTCCAACACCAAAGAATCGGAGGAACAGCCATGTCATTTAATGCATGTACTAGCATGGTATTTTACACACATGTTGTGGGAAGTTTTTCTCCTGTGCTGAATTACTCATAGCCCCTCTGGAGTAGCTTTAAATCAGAGTTATTTTTGTGAGCCCAGGCCTTCTGAAATTAATCTTCCATATCTCTGTGAGACATTTCATTCATGTCTTCAAATCTTTACTCAGCAATTTTCCTATCTGTGAATAAATAGCATTCTGATCCAGCTTCTGTCACAGCAAGATAGGAAAGACAATGCAGACCTCTGCAAATGTGAGTGGAAACTACACTGATCTTTTACATAAACCATTAGCGTGGGCCAACAGCCTTAAGCCATCTCCTAGAATTGACAGTAGGAGGATTCAGCAAAAAAGCACTTCTAATAGGGGAAATGTAACTCATTACCTAGCTAATTAGGATATAAAAAACAACCTCTTCTCCCACTTCTTACCAGTTTCCCTTCCTGTATGGTCATTCAGGCTTCAGAATAGGTTTTAATGAGGTAAAAGCACATTTTTTGTGCTTTTTGGACGCAATCAACAGATGCGATCATTGGTCTGCAGAGAAGTAAGTTAAGGATTGTCCTTAAGTCTATTCTTCTGAAAAGCTAATCACATTTGCAGGAATTCTATCCAAGAGAAAATACTTTTTAATGAAATTTTCAAAATTTACAGGTTTTACTTACACCCTTTTCCTGTAAAAATATGTTTTAACAAATTCAAAATGTATTGGTATAATTATTCTTTTCAACAGAGTGTTTCTTAAAAGGTAAAACAGTTAATAATGACATTGGTGACTGTCCAAATTTATGTATTCATTTTAGCTGTGATTATTGGAGATATACTGTTTACTAATCTAGCATGTTTCAAAATCATAACTGTGGGCAGTGAACAGTAATTAATGCATTTACTTTTGCTTTCTGCCACTATGTAATAATGCAAGATGTGCTTAGCCAATGTTAACTCTTTAAGCTAGATTAAAATAAACAAATTAAATGCAATTATTCATTTCAACAGACTCCAAAACTGAATGTACTGCCTTGTTCTCTTTGCATCTTTCTCTGTAGAAAATAGTTTAAAATTCCTCTTATGTTTAATAAAAGAAATATCACAATCCTTATCAGGGGTACTTACAGCATCTGCAAACGTATGAAGAGGGAGAAAGCTCACAGCAGGCACTCTAGTATAGGTAAGTTGGCAACTGATTTTTTACTGCCTTAGGTACTTTGCTAAGGAAACCAAGTCTGCACTAGTTTGTTTTTTTCTATACGGAGACCTGAGTTTTGTATCTTTGATGGCTGAACTGAGCTCATCGGTGTCAAACCCTGCTTGTTTCACACCCCATGTAAATGAACAAGTGATATTAAATTATTAGGGAATTAATGGCATCACAAGGCTTGTGTAGTGTTTCACAGTCTCCTACTTGCTCATGTCCTGTCAGGGTATCAGTCCTGAAGGATGCTTAGAGTGCAGTAGAATTGGTTCCAGGTTTCTAGTGGGTTTCACAGTTCAGCATCTGTCCACCAGACTTCATCATCTCTTGACATAAACTGATATGAAATTCATGAAGTCTCATTAGAGACTTGCTGTTCACCTGCACACTTAGAAGATTAAAACCAATTTCTACACACAGAAAGAGAGACATGACCTTTATTGTTAGGATACTCAAGCTTTTCTCCTTCTCTGGTCTCAGAGCACAGATCCTCCTGCATGGTGAGTGCACATCCACAAGCTCCTAGCTGCTCCAGACATCCTGGAAGATATCCATTCTGTCAAGACCTTGCCAAAGTACATGTCACCAATGGCTATAACTAGAGTTCATGCCAGTGGGGACATCTGTGAGTGAAGGCTGTAATTAGATACTTTTAGCTCCTGCAGGCAGTGTATCTCAGCTGTTCAACCTGTGCCAGAAAGAGATGCTGGACCTCCTATTCACTGATACCCTTCCTGACCTCCTATGTAAACTAACATGTCATAAAGAGTACATTTCAGTTACTTGGCAGGGGAAATGATTTACTGCAAAACTGCCAAAAATATCGGTATAAGGATTGAGATAGCAGACAACCCTGTGTTAGGGCCAAAGTTGAGCTTGCCAGAACATTTTCTTCAGCCCTTATCCTCGTAGTGTTTCCAGAACTTCCCTTCCCAGTTATCCACTGCATAGCCCAGCATTATTTTCAGTTCAGACTGAGCCAAGCTTGAAGCAACCTGGAATCAACTTAATCAGGCATAGCTGATGTTTCCCAGCTTGATGATGTGCTGTGCTAATGAGATGTTATTGCCCAAAGTAATGAAAAGCAGCTGTTTCTTATCTGTAAAGTAAAACTGAGAGTTGCTACAGTCCATTTAGAGGTGAGTTTGACTGGAAGGGATACTAAGCAAGTTTTTCGGATGGTACAAAACTGAGAGGAGCTGTTGACTCCTTTGAAGACAGGGAGAGACCGTGACAAAATAGAGCACAGGGCAATCACCAACCATGTGAAGTTCAACAAAGGGAAGTGCTGGAGCGGCAGTGGCCTGAAGTTGTATTGCGGGAGGTTTAGGCTAGGTGTTATAAACAGATTCTTCATCTACAGCGTGGCTGGGACTGGAACAGGCTCCACAGGGAAGTGGTCACAGCACCAAGCCTAACAGAGCATACTTTGGGTGATACTTTCAAGCATGTGATGTGACTCTTGAGGATGGTCTTATGCAGGGCTAGGAGTTGGTCTTGATGATCCTTGTGTGTCCCTTCCAACTTAGCATATTCTGTGATAAACCTGTCTTCCTGCTTAGAAAAGTTCACTGTGCGTATTTTGCTCTTGGCCTCTTGGAGGGGCCCAAATAGGATTCAATTAATGTGTCTAGAAAATTCTGAATGTGCTTTCCTGTTCCAAGTGTTTACATAGAGGGATTACTACTCTGTTTTGTAGGGATTTCCTCTAAGATGTCATCTGTCTACCATAGCTGGGAGTTTCAGTCGTGTGTATAAATAATACATTATCACTAAAAGTGAACATATCAGCAGAATAAACATTTGAGAGACTGTTTGGGATGTTTAGGAGATATATGGAATGAAGAGTGTTAGGTATTTTGATTTAAGGGACTGTTGATGAAGCAAATGTCTGCATTTACAGAAAATCATAGCCACTTAATTCCAGCAGCCTACAGAGTCTTTAAGCCCTTGAGAATATAGGAATTAGATTTTTAAGAAGCTCTCCTCTCTTTTTATACTGCAAGCTGTTGAAAAAATAAAGATAATTTATTAATTGCTTATGAGCTAAGGACAGGAATTATCTTTCCCGTGTCAGAAACAAGACAACAGAAGAAGTATATGCTATAAAGTTTTGCTAGTCTGGAAAGAGTTATGCCCATGCAAAGGAAGTTGTTTATTGTTTTCATCTTTTAATTTTTCATGTGTGTTGTGTATGTATAGTTCTTACCAAAGTGCCCTTCTCAGAAAATTGAAAGCTTTCTTCATTATTGTTTGTATTTTTAATGGAATGCCATGAGTCTAGATTGTATCAGAACTGAGACCCTTAAATAAAATCCTTTCAAATAAAACAAGCAGAAAAAAAATCTATTCTTCTCAAGGAGGTTAAATCACATAGAAATAAGTTGAGATTATAGAATGGATCTTAGTGAAGGGGAAGCTTATCTGAGAAGCAGGAGATAAGGATAAAGCCTGCAGTCATAGTTATAAAAAAGGCTTCTGGAATAAGAAAAGATCTCTTTGTAAGTCAAGACATTGTCTGTGACTGACAGTTTGAAAGAGGAAAAAAATTAAAACTGCCAAGTATAAGGATTGTTCAGAGGGAAGAGGAGAAAGGAAAAAATGAAATATATAGCTAAGGAAAAGCAAAATAAGTACAGAATTATTATTCCTGTATTTTATCAGCCCTCGAGTTCTTCTTTGAAGTGTTTTAGAGGAGTAAAATATCCACATAGCCATGTAGTTAATACTGTGTGTAATACCAATATATATAATACTAACAATAAATGTGGTTATTCAAACCTGGTTGATAGTGGAATAACTTTAAAATACTCATCAGTAACCAAGCCATGTGACCTTTCTTCTTAACCTCTCAGCCTCTGTCCCCAGGTGAAGGCTGATGTGGCTCTGCCCTGGATTTCCAGTGGACAAAGATGATGTTTGGATCACCACCAGTTGACAATAGAAGAGCATGTACTAGTAGGGAATGATCTGATTATTTTCTCCAAGAAAACTCTACTTTCTTCTGTTTACTGTGCCGTGTCTTTTTTTCCGTCATCCAGAGTAAATATGTTCTGACACACCTGTTTGGAGTTTTTTTTTGCTTTGTAGTAGAAAGAGAATGTTTGTGAAGCCAGAGAAGGTACTTGGGTATAACCCTAAGAGCTGGCATTTCTGCAGATACAAGAGGCCAGATTATCAACAATGCCAAATTAACTACACATTATGCATCCAGAGCAGGGATCAAGAGTAACATAGACTGGAGGAGCAGATTAATTGAATGAAGAGGGTATTCTGGTAGCTATATGGAGGAAAAATATTTGTAACTATGTTTTGTATTGGTAATCATATTACCCACAGGAGGTATTCAGAAGTGAGCTGGATGCATTCTAGCAATACATATTTGATATACAGCGTGGGAAACACCAAGATAATATCATCTATATGTATTATAGTGACTGGCATACTGTGAAACTGACTGTGTAACAACTGCCGAAATAGTTTTTCCCTGCTTCATGTAATTTATTCTTCTGTATAAACCTATTTTAAAGTTTTGAGCAAAAAATAATTTTGCTGATATGGTTCTTCCTCTGTGAAGGAAAAATTTTGTTTGCAAATCTCAGCTGAGTATTTTCAGTAAGCTTATTGAGCATTTAAACCTTGCAGATCACATCTTAAGCTAGCACCTGGTTTGTTCTATTCACCAGTCCTGCATCTTGCTTTGAATATTCTTGTAAAATTTAAACAATTCCTCTCCTGTATGGTATTGAGCTTGCTCAGAGCACAAATAAGAAAATATATGATACTATAAAGATTCTTGGTTGAAGGCACAGAGCTAATTAGTGGTCTTGGCCACACAACTTCCACTTACATTAATTGGAGCTGTTTGGCTAAATCTTGGACTGGGTGGTCATTGTAGGTCCCATCCAACTGAAATATTCTATTCTATTTTCCTCACCTTTGAGCGTCTCAAACCTTGTTATTATGCAAATCACAATTCCACCCACACTTCTTCTGGCAAATTGCTGCACAGGAAAGCGTAACTAATTTAATTCGTTAATCTCTGTGCCCCTGAAGCACAAACATCTATCTATCACCTAAGCTAGTTAGACAGTAGGTAGTTTTGTGCTATTTCAAGCTGCTGTATCAGAGTGAGAAACAATATACTCATAAATGCACATGAAGTCTGAATATGTTTTGTCTGCTAACACCATGTGAATAAGCAAATATGCACAAATCTACCACACATAATTTTTTATTAACTTCTTTCCATTCTTGCTAATTTTAATCTTCATAGTAGCTTACTACTGCCAGTTATATTCAGATGATTTCTTGATTTCTTTATTATTGTTGTTAGTAGTAATAGTGTTTTGTGTGTCATATGTTTTAACTAGTCTAGGAGTATCACGTTCATAGTTTGTGTTAAGATTCACAGTAATTTTTCCTTAGAAAGGACTCTGAGTATGTTCATAGTGCTTTGGCTGGGTAAACCTCCTAGCCTGATGCATCCAAATGAGGGCACAGTTAAATATGCCTCATCTGGGAATGCCAGGCCCTTGGCTATCAAAGGAGTAATGCTATGTTAGTCCTTTTCTCACAGCTGAGAATCATGTCTAGCTGGAGAAATATTCTTTTGCTTGACTCCAAACTGCAAGTGTTAGAAGCTAACATGCTTGAATTTGCACTGCAGGAGGAAAGAAATACATTGGAATGCATTTGTTTCAGTTGGCTCTTTTTTGACATTCCAAAGAGTTTCCAGGCATAGATAAAAATTACTAAAGGCAGCAGTAAAGTGGGTTCAGGCTGAGGGATTTGAATGATTTATGAGCAAGGACTTTAATCGGGAAGAAGACTGGGCTTACAAAGCAGTATTAATACACCTTAGGTACTGAAGCAGTAGACAGCTTGACTTGATAAGCAAGGATGATCCTAATTCAAAGCATCCCAAGACAAAGTATGAGCAGGTGTTAATGCCACACTGTGTGCCAAGCACTGCTTTTAACGTAAAAACCAGTTTTGTTTAGAGTCTAGCACAAAGAAGTGATGTTCCAAAAGCCAGGAAGCAAATCTTTACCAGTGAAATCCACATGCAAATGTAAAGCTGAAATTTTGGTCTCTCTCCACATGGTGACAAAGTTCCCTGCAGTTTTTGCTAGGATACATGACTGGCTGCACAGCACGCATGCCTTTCCATATACACTTCTTTATTTCATCTAAACATTTTCTGGAGGAAGATCTGAAATTTAATTTCCCAAATAGTACATATGCATTGTTGTAAGAAAGAATTATCACCCCTTTGACAGTTTCTGGCAACATTTGCAACTCAGTAGTTAAATCCCAAATACTAATTTAATTCTTTATTGAAGTGTCATCAAAAGCTCCAGGGTCACAGGCCAGCTGTTAAAACCCCAGTGTAGCTTCTTTAGCACTGACCTTATAGTGACCTTGGATACCACTCACTACTCAGGTCTGTTGTGACTCAGTTTATATACCTGAACCACAAAATCAGTGCCCCATTTCTGCAAAGCTTTAGAGCAATAGTAGTAGCCATTATCATTTACTGATATTGTACCATTTTAGCACTAAAAAAATGTTGTGATTGCTTCTGTTATGACCTTAAAATAGTATCACTGTAGGTGCATTTCTGATAGCGTTTGTGAAAGTCAGGACATGTAAGATTCAGGCTAATAATTTCAACTGTATAGGACAGGGGATGCATTTCAATAGGATTTTGAATGTATTTTTCTTGCATATTATTCTGTCCATTATCACTCATCTCTATCATGCCTTTCTTTAAGGACAGCATTGTTAATATAAAGCCTTAGTCTGGTGAGCGGCTAATTATCTGTGGTTTCAGTAGGTAAACTTTTTACACTGACAGCATCAGACAACAGCATCAGAGTATGTGACTAAGCTGCAAAATAGGGTGACAAGAGGGATTGTTTTCTTTTTGAAACTATGATAGGACCATATGGTAGCTTATGTTATTTTCTGATGCCTTGCAAAGGGCAAAGTTGGTATTTAATTTTATGCTAAATAATTTTAACAATTCATTACTTTTAAAAATATTTACTTCTACAGTAAATGTATTTTTACAGCACCTATCAGCTTTTACCACCCAAGCTTTAACGGTTGAACCTGATGATCCTTGTGTGTCCCTTCCAACTCCTAATATTCTCTGATATTAAAGCAAAGCTTTGATGCCTCTGCTGAGTATGAGGGCCACGTTGGGAGCAGCAGGTGGCAGTGCTGTCTCTGCTCTCTGTTTTTAAAGCACTGCAGTGCCACAGCTGGAAGAAGCCATTTCATGAAGAATGTTTTAATAGTTCAGGTTCCTTCAAACAGAGGAACTCCTGCTTATGGGCAGTGAGCCTCATCAGAGTGGTGTGAACTTACCCTCCAGACTCTGAACTGTAGCCTTCTCCATGTGAAATTCCTCCAAGTCACATAAGTAGCATTTGCTCCAGTGTATGTGGCAAGGAGTATGGGAGCATAGGTATATAGCAAGCAGTACAAGTGACTTTTCCACACTTTTATTTTTAACCCAAGATTTATTTACCTAAAAGTGATTGAAAGGTACATCTTTACTGATTTCATTGTCAGCATTCACTGGCAGGCACAGTTACTACCTGTTCCTTCTAGAGGTTCTCAGCAGTAAACAGAGGAGCAGCGGCAGTGACAGGAGCAAACATTACAACTGCATAAGGCTTCACCACATAACTAGAAGTCAATCAGGAAGCCAGGAGATGGGATGCCTGGCCATGCCTTTCTCTTTTCCGGGTCTGCAAACTCTGCTTGCAGTCCATGGCTCTGAAGTCATGTGAGACTGGCTGGCTTGTGCAAGTGTGCTAGTGGCTCAGGTGCAGGTTGTCTTGCAGGCAGAGCTAAATGAAGTGGTCCAAGACCCAAAACACAAGATTAAAGTTTAAGCAATATAGGTAGCCAGGGGTCCTAAACCAGTGGTTGCCACCTCATGCTCTGCTGTTCATCAGTACAGGTATGTCAAATAGGACATCTGCTATCTGCAAGGGATGTGGCAGCCTCTGCCTTTGCTTGTTTGAGAGTGGTGGAGAAAGGAATGGCTTTGGTTGCAAACACAAGATAAAAGTAAGCCACAAGACCAGGCCTTTGTGATGAGTGTGATCAAGTGTCATTATCCTTTCTTTTTTTCTAATTCTCTTTTTAACTCCAGTATTTGGAATAACTAAGACAAAATCAGAACCAATAAGAACAAGAAATCTCCTCTCTGTGGTCTCTGTTATCCCAAGAGGGCTCACATAAAGCATGAATTAGGCCTCTGGAGTTCACAGGAAGTAAGATAAAAGGCACAACTATAAACTGAGAAAATAAGCGAAGTAAAGTATCTTTCTTAGAAAGGATGAGATGTGAATCACTGAGGTCAACAATTTCAAGACATGTCAAACTAGATGTCTGCATAATCGCCCAAGTATTTCTGTCAGCTTTTTTATTATGTAAATATGGATCTGCTTTTATCTTTACTTTTATCTTTAACTCCTTAAACGAGATATCTGAGTTATCTGATGGGCAGTATTTTTGATGCAGTGTCACCAAAAAAAAATAAAATCCTTGGCCTTTTAACATTACACCCTGAAAAGACATACCAGTCAAACTTGAAATTCTCCTCTGTGGTTAACTCTAAATTTTTTTCCTGTTAGTAAGGATGTCTTATGAAATACTTTTTTCAGAAGGGTGTTGGATGAAAAGTGGCACTTTGGTGCATCAGCTGAGGAAGTCATTCCTTCCATAAGGGCAGATGGAAGTGAGAGAAGGATTTGAGCTGAAAATGTTGACCCAAGGTTTCACTGCCAGGGCTGAGAAAGGAGAGGTTATTTGTGCATCCCCCTGCTTTGGACTCAGGTAGGCTGTGTCTGGTAATGGGATAAAATGACATTATCAGCACAGATCAGCATTGAGTGAGTGCAATTAGATTAAGTGAACACACACACACACACACACACACACACATACACACACACACACAGAGAGGCCTGGAGAAATTGCAGACTCATCTTCAGATTTTTTTTAGCATTTTCAGAGAATCACAGAATAGTTAAAGTTGCAAAAGACTTCAAAGATGATTGAGTCCAACCGTTAACCAGATTTTGTTCTTTCCTATTTCATGTGTCAGTTATTACTGTCCTTCCCATTGAATTGTCCTTATGATAGTTGCAACACTGTTGAATCAGGATCACAATGGCTTTAAATATGTGTGACTGACAAAAAAAATTCAGAACAAAAAATACATGAAGCCCAGCAGGGAAAATCATGGGAGAGTCCCATCTGAAGTAGAGGAACTGTTTGCTTTATGATATGCCTGCAAACTGGAGCATTCTCACAGATAAATGGGAAGAAGATGATAATGTTAAAGGGCAGAATGAGGAACAAGTTAAAAAATAAACTATGGTACATGTCACAAGAGGTTGTCAGTGCAGCCTTCTGACTAGTTAGCTCACAGAGGCAGTGAGGTCTTTTGAAGCTTCCTCTCCCTCTTTAATCAGTCCCGTTAGAACAAGTAATCTCAGCTTCAAAGGCAGCAGGGCTTGTCAAAGAAGAAAGCTGCCCGCTCCTCAAACCGTGGATGGCAGCTTTATGTCCCACAGTGGTGGTTCCCACGTAAGGCTGCACGGCATCAGCAGGGTGGGCGTGATTGCACAGCAACTCCCGTGCTTAGATGTCTTTGAAGGGCTTATGCACTCTCCCTACATTAGTATTGATCCTCTCTGTTTGACAGGATTCCCAAAGACATAAAAAGATCCTCCATAAAGCATACTTCTTAGCTTGATCCCTCACCTGTAAAGTCTAGATGAATCCACAGACTTGCTGCATTTGAACTAGTTTTGTCTAGTTCTTTAGATAATAAGATTTTCTTAATTAAAGCAATTGTTGTATTTTCTTAATGAATGCCTGTAATTTTTCTTTTTTCTGTTCTACCTACAAGACTTCTCCCAGTACTTATCTGCAACAGAGTGTGTAGAGAATTTAGGAAAGCTGGGAAACCTTCAGTTGGTCCACAAAACACTTTGCCGGAGAGCATCGTTAATAATGACATTTATTAACTCTGGAGAGATAGAAAGTTAAGTGTGTGTCAGTGTTTTCCAAATCTGATTTATTGATTCTGCAGCCTGTCATTCTTGGAAATGGGCTTATTTTCACAGTATGTTTAGAGACCAGCTATGCCCACTCAAGAAGTTTTCCAGAATGCAAAGCTAACCATGAGCAGCGTGTCTGATGTGTCCACGAACAGTGTGTTCACAGATGCTTCTCTGATCTTCAGCAACATATAAGTCAAACAGCAGTATTAGAATCTGATACTGTTCTTGTTAAAGCCATATTTTCAAGTAGTATTGAGTTCAGTTTGAGCTAACTCTGGCAGGATGGATGAACTTGGTAAATCATGAAGTCAGAAAAAAGGAGGGATAGAATGAATCTTGAGAGATCATCCTTCAATCTACACCTGCACCAAGGCAGGATAAGAAATCTTGGACTGATTCTGGCAGACATTAGTGTAGTACACTGGTAATGGTTCCAGTAGAGGAAATTCCTCAATATTCCTATGTACAATATTTTAACATTTCAGTACCAAGTTTCCTTCCTGTTACGAAGAGTTTTTATCACATAAACCAAGGATTTTTGATAACACTTTTTGTTTTCTCTCTAAACGGATACAGCAAAGTTGCTGAACACCCTCTACTTATAAAATATATAGATTTTATTTCTGTATCATGTATGGAAATATACTTCCACATTAAAGCTAAGCCAATCTGAAGGCCAGCTGCTGCCAAAATGAACCACCCTACATTTTTCCCCATTTAGCCAACCATCATGTGATTGTGATGAACCACTTCAGAAGATAAAGTGGAGAAGCAGTCAAATAAACAAGAAAACTAGTTTTCTGCTGATTTAGTTCATTTCATCAAGCCCTAGGGAGTATGTCAGACAAGCCCTAGTGGTTGGCCTGGCTTAGCTGTGTGAAATGGAACACCTTCTCTTTTCTAAGCTAAGTAAACCTCATACCTCTTTCACTGGCCATGCTTTCTAAGCCTATTATTGCTCTTAGGATCCTCTAAATCCTCTCCAGTTTTTCTCTATATTTGTCATACATGGTGTATTTAATGTGTTTCTTTATCCAAGGAATGTTTAAAATGTACGATTCAGTTATGAGTGAACAGGACATCAGAAGAGTAAAAAAGATTAGTTGTTGCTCATTTGCTCTTCTGCCTGTTCTTCCATGCCTAATTTGTGTTTTCCATCAGTGTGACTTTGCCTACCTATGTAATAATTGTGCTTGCAAGGTGGATGGATAAATTCAAGTGTTTCACCCTGTACCAAACTTTTTCAGTTTAAGGAAGCTCATACCAAGCTGCACCCTCCCCTGTGTGGTCGCTGTTCATGTGGACATCTCATCATGCTTAATTTTAACTTAAGACATCATCTAAATTCCAGAAAAACCACATGCAAGAGTTTCTCTAGGTGGGGAAGATAACTTCCCTTAAGTTTCCTTCAGTTTTGCCTTCTGTGTACACTGACCTACATTGAGAGTAGGCACACGACAGATTCTCAGTCAGTCTTTCATGTAATTGGAACTCTTTGGGGGCTAATGGCTTCATGCAAGTATAATTTTGTGCCAGTCTAAAGGAATAAGATTTTCTGTCTTCTGTCTTTTATATATTTATCAATAATTTATATTTCCCAGTATGGATTAACTCCTGATTTGTATTCATATATTTCTCTCAACACATGATCTAGAGTCTCGAAGCATTTGGTTTTTGCTTTTAAAGCCATCACCACCTGAAACCATATAGTCAACTGAAAATTTAAGTTTTTACTATAATAGTTTCTCACTCTTATCATTATAAAAATGTGGGAAGTGGGAAGCCTGAGGATAGATACAGAAACAGAAAAGTTAAAGCAATAGAAGTCCCAAATATATGTAGTTTTTAAAATTACATCAATTGTTAACAAGTGTGAGGTTGGATTCTCACACTGCTGTGGATGAAACTCATGCTATAGAGAAGTGATGGCTCCATCACTGACTGGTATCCCACCACAGACTGTGATAACCTGTGTGTCATTCTATCCTATGTAACCAGATCCTGTCTGAGATGAGCTAGCTTGTTCAGAAACTTTCAGGAATACCTGACCTGAAAGTAAGGATTGCTGGGCTTTCCTGTCCTTCCTGTGAAGGCTCTCATGTGGTTCTCAGAGTACAGGAACAACAGAAGCCTATGGGCATGCTCTGGATACTCAGAGATGATGTGGTTGATAGGGACCTCTGGGCCAGGTCTCTCCACTACAGGCTTCTTTGTGGTGTAATGGCATGGAGGAAGGAACCCCACCCACCTGCATATACTGCCCACCCTCTTGTGAGAACCTTTGAAGCCTATACTTCCATGTCCTTACAGGAATTTCTCAGGGACTGACCACACTTTGACCAGAAGCAGATTCTCCAATTCAGCTTCCTCCCTCCATATTGCACTTTTTCCCTGAATATGTCTGAAGCTCCAGGTCCTCTTTCAGAAGCACCCACCCTAACAAAGGTTATTTGGGCTAATGACTTGTGAGAGGTAAGAAAAAAGAGGGCTCTCTGCTTCCCAAGTGCCACTGCAACACTAATGCCAGCTCTGTCATGATCTCATTCCAGGAAGCCCCACACAGAGTCTGACCAAAGATCACCATTTTCCAGCATCAATGTGCCATCCATGCTTAGGAAATAAACTGGAGTGGACGTTTTTAATAAAGTTATGGGAAGCTGGCACCTTGCACTCTTTTCAGGCAAGACTTGCTCCTAGCTGACCTATGAGACTACAAGAGGAAGGAGGAGTGGCCATAGACCTACCAATATTAGTCACTTGGAGTCAGTGAGCAAGCTCACCCCGACTTTATCTGGACATAGCATCACATTAAATGATACTGTATTCCATGCAATAGTTACAAAGAGATACTTTTCTCCCTTCCTTAGCCATGGTTTCTTTCCCACCTTTTCCAGGAACACAAGGAGGGTATGTAGAGGTCTGACCGCAAGCCCTTTCTCCTTCTTCCATGCCCATGAATATTTCCCCTTTGCTGACCTACAGTCTCATGGAGGGCTCCACAGCACACATCCTCCTGGGACAGAAGAATGAAGGCCAAGTTTGGATGCATGATGGAAAATTGCAAATTTTGGAGCAGCTGCCTTAACAGGTGCCAGATAACAAAGATATCTGTACCTATAGGAAAAGACCGTGAGTACCATCAACGTGCGAGAACAGTCTGATCCTAGGAAGGAATTATGTTCTTGGGATTGTTTGTTTGATTTGGGGTTTTTCTTCTCAGCCACATCTTAAGAGAAGATGCCATCAGCCTGCTCCAGATGTACCAAACAGTTGGACACAGCCCCCATGGGTATTTTGATTTGCTCTCTACTGTGCAGAGGATCAGGAAGAAGCAAGCCAAATGCTTCCAGCAAGGAAAATGAGGGCAGACAAAAAGCCATATAACCCTGTCTCAGGGAGACATGCCAAGCAGCAAAGGGCCAGCATGCACTGAGTGATCAGAAACGACAAGTGGACTATGGCAGAGGGTGTGGACCTAACTGCAGTGCCAAGCATGGTACCAGTTGAGGCTCCATTGCAGAGGCTCTCTGGGCCAACTGGTTACTCCTCCATCAAACAGCTCTGTGTACATTGCTCTGCACGGCAGTGTACCAGCTCCTTCTAAAACACTGAACAGCTGGAGCAGTTGCCTTTCATTTCATGGGGTTAGGGAGAGGGAGCTCTCCTGTCTCAGCCTGCTGCTGCTGAGGAAGGCATGAGATGTTAGCGCTAGTTCTCCCTTCCCAGACAGAAGGGACTTCTTAGCTTCTCAGCAACACGGGACAATTCAGTGTTGCTGAAAAGCATGTTTCTGCAGCCTTGGAAGAGGAGACCTGGGAGAAATCAGGGGATCTTAGAAGATGGCAATATATAAGGACTTGGAGTCTCTTTCTTCCCCTTCTTCTTTGCCTTTCTTTCCCTTCTTTCTTTTCACTGCCGCACAAAATCATGCTTTTCCAGTGTCCTTGTGAGACATGCCATGTTGTATTTTCATACAGTCACACATCTTCTCTTTTCTCTCCTCCTTCACTGTTGCCATCCACCTTCACTAATTGATTTTGACTGGAACAGCTTCCCAAATTTTCATGGGGAAACATGCCCAGCCCTTGTTATTACAGGAAGAAAAGGGGCAATGCAGCGCTGGGCTGGGCTGTGCAGGTGGGGAGTTGTCCTGTTGCCAAGGGTAGGAGGAGGAGATAACAGGAAACTGTGGGGAAAATCTACTTCTCAGCATTAGCCACCCTGTTCCTCATTAGGAGCCCTTCCTTTGGCAGCAGCAGCTGCAAGGGAATGCAGAAGCACAAAGCAGCGATGGGTGGATCAGGCTAAAAACCACCCAGCTTTATTTTTAATTTCATGGGCAACATGGGCAGCAAACTGCCTCCTAAAAGTTGCCACCCAATGTAGCTGCCTTTTTTTCTTATGCAGTGAAACAGCATTGCACTGGCCCTACCCTGTGGATCACTGGTTGCATGGTAACTCACACCCCACTGCAATTGTGCTGGCATTTTATGATGTGCCATAACATTTCAGTATTCTTTCATGTGAGACTCATTTAATTAGTTGGGGGGGGGAAAAATGTATTTCCTCTCTCTTTGGACTCCCCCACTCCCACCTGAGTTTAAAAAATACCATACCCAGTCAAGGAAAGAAAAAAGGAAAATAAATCCCCAAAGAAAACATGGACTTCAAAATAGACTTCAAAACTGCCCAATTTGATAAAGAATGGAAATACCCAGATTGCAGAAATGGAGAAATCTTCTAATTGTGGAAAGGAGAAATAAGAATGGTTTATTTCCTTATTATAGATACCCCAAAGTCATAGTGCTGGCACTGTACCATGCAAATTAGTTACCAAAGTCAGTAGCACCACTAACACCATCTATTCTCACTGACTATGACCTTTTAAAAAGAAACACATGGGACTTAAATGTTTTATTATTTTCCTTACAGCTAACTCTATTGACCCTGCAACATCCAAACCACGTAAGGAGGGACATCTTCCAACTACTGCAGCAAGGGAAAAGGTAAATAAAATACTGTCCATTACATCTGGCAGTAGGTTTAATTTCAGGTGAATTGTTTTAAACCCTGCTGACACTGAAGAGTCAACATGGGTGATCATTACTATAATTTTGTGAAAGTAGTTATTTTTCCTGATTTTGAATTCTTCCTGCATCTGATTGACTCTACTATGCTAAAGATGAGTAATCATAGGGAAAAATAATGTCATTATAAATTCTAAACCACAAAATTCTTCAAATGCTACTTATGTAAAAGAACCAATTTAAATCAAATCATTAGCTTCTGCTTTGATGTTCATTTAGAAGTGTAATAATATAAATGTTTTATGTATTCACAGCTCTTGTCTTCAAATTTAACCTTTCTTCCATTTTTGCTGTTATTTCTGCCTTTTATAAATGTTGGTGTAATTAAGCCCATTTTCTCTTTAAAGGTGAATATACAATCACAGTTAAAAATTCCTCAGTATGTTTACAGCCTGAAACTTCTATTACTCAATCTCACAGCTAATAACTACCATGACATGTTTTATAATTGCACTGTAAATCAGAGACTGCTGCATTTAAAGTGTAATTTTAGGCTGTTTTGAAATATTCCTTGGCACTTTTGAAATATATCAGGATGGAAAATGCATGATCTAGCTAGGTGAAACCACAGGTGAGGGAAAATAGTCTTTCTCCAGTTGCTGGAGTGGCCCAAAAGAGATGCTCAAGAGCAGCAACATGTGTGTCACTCATGGGATACCCAGGCTGCATCAGGGTCCTCAGTGAGGGCTCCTTGTCTTGAGCAGTTGTTGCTGTCCAGCAATTGAGAGGAGGGAGGAAAATCAACCCATGGCACAAATTTGTAGAATAAGCAATCCATTAGCAACAAGTGCTCTGTGGCTTTTGTAATGTGATTTACTGTTGAAATCCTTTCAGGGGAGTTATGTTTGGGAGGGACTAAGCTGATAGCAGGCAAATAAATGTCTGCAGTGAAAACAGGAGGAACAATTCTGCTAACCCACACAGCATCTCCCAGTACCTGTCTAATGTCTTTTGCAGCTGCTGACAGGTAAATTACGGACTCCAAAAAAATTAAGTGATTTTTTTCTCCCAAAGCCTGTTTCCCTTTGAAGAATGTTGCTTTATTATTCATTCTGGCTTTACTGTGTATGCTTTATATATTATTTTAGCCCTTCCAGTGCATAAAAAAGTTTGTAATGGAGTCTTGGATAATTTCCTAGTGGTTCCAAATATGTAAGTAATAGTTTAGATGCAGAGAGGGTCTTTTATCCCTTAGTTAATGGTTAAGCTTGTTGTATACTATACCTTGATACTACATCTCCCCACTGGACCATAACCAGAACCTTTCTGGGAGCCATTACAGCCTGATACTTAGGCTTGCTCTGAAATGATCAGGAGGATCATTTTGCTGGGTACCCTTCCATGTACAATGCAGCAGCCCAGCACAGTGACTAATGCCTCATTTGCACCACTGGAGTTTTGCTGGTAATTTAATTAAAATTTCTGTATCGCTCGCATGTGCTCCTGCTAATTTGGTTTCTACTAATCAAACTCTGAATTTATGCCAGTCAAGTTTTATCATCTCCCCAAATAGCACAAGTCTTGTAATGACATCTGGCTGCATTTTGGCCACAAAATATAGACATCACTGCTGCTCTTTGATTCAGAGAGCAATGTGTGCTATAGGCTGCTGCAAGCAGCCAAAAGCATCAACAAGGAGAAGTTATGGCAAATTCTATGCACAGAATACAGAAAACTTACATGATCTCCCACGCCCACTGCTATTACTCATGCTGGAAGTCATATCACATAGAAACCTTACAGCCACCTGCTACTAGTCCAGGGAACCTTATTTCTTTAGAAAATAGAGTTGGAAGCTACAATGAGATGAAGAAAATCCTTGGGAACATGTCTGTGAGGCATCACATGGAGAAGTGGTGGTAGCTCAGGATGCAGAGGTGGTTTATGGGCGATCGAGGCTGGCTGTGTCACCTTCCCCTACAGCTCCTCCTCCTGAGCTGTGAATCTGAGGTAGCCTAGTATGATGCAGCACCTTCTACGGCCAGCACCTGAGTGCTGACACCAGTAAAACAGGTAAAGGCTATAGTGTTGGTGACAGCTAAAATTCACACTGGGTCAACAGGAATTTAATGGTACTGCGATGTCTTCCTACATTGTTATAGATCAGGCCTCTTCACACTACTCCATAAATTATGTTGGAGCTGAAATAATCATTCACCAACATGTTCTTTGGCTTCAAACATGCTTTTGCTACTAGTGGAGCAGCTTGAACCCTGTTCCTAGTATGTCTATATGGAAATGATCAATCTTTCCTGAACGCTATCCTACCAGAATATCCCAGTAATATCTGGTACCACTGTGTTACAACTCATTTAAGCAAATCAGCATCTACATTATAAGTTCAAATGAACATTATGGTCTTGCCTTTAGGAACAGAACTGCTAATTTAAGAAGGCAGGAAGGACAGTGTAATGTAGGCCTGGTACATTAACTCGTAGCAACCTTTACCAGAATGTGTCTGGGCACTTTCAAGATTAGCTGTGGGGAATTGGAAAAAAGGAAACACCAAGGGTGATGTTAACATCTCAGAGATTGCCCTGCTTTGCCACTAGTTGTGCAAGTAGGTGAATAAGAGAACTACTATAGGCTAGAAATTTCTAGAATGATACATTTCATGGTGCAATAATTGCCTATTACATTTGCTGTGTGTTATTGCTGTCTGATTCAGTAATTGCTGTTGGGAGAAACATGGGAAGGTAAGCTTGAGGAAAAAGAGTCACAGGAGACCATAATGATAGTGGTGCAGAATTACAGGATCACAAAATTTATGGCTGTAGGGCTGATAAAACCACCTATTCCAGACTATTTGCTAAGATTCTCACATTTTTACTGTACTTAAAATATCCCAGTGGAGGGAAAAGGAGCAGGTCCTGCACTTCTAAGTTGTTTCCAGACCCTCAGCAACAGCAGAATCTCTGTAAACAGAGCACATTGGCACCTGCCTCCTGTTTCCCCATCTTAGCACAGGCCACGAACAAAGTTACCTCTTCAAAGCTGGCTTAGAGAGAAGGAAGCCTGGACTCTGTGTTTTGTCATAACTTTTTGTATTTCTTTAGAACAAAAGGAGCATAAGGCTAGGGCCAAAATTGCTTTCAATTGCAAACATACAGCTTGCAGGTGTGGGCAGAGTTTAGCCTAAAATAACTCGAGGCAAAACAAGGAAAAAAGCAGCTTGAAAATGTGATGTCAGCAGGCGAAAATAGACTCTGTGGGACACTGGGTTTTCTGAAATCTTGTTCTGTAATCAACACAGCTCTTTAGTGTAGATGCTCACAGTGTTGCAAATGGCATTTGGATGAACTTATTTTGTCTTTCCACTATGCTCACTAGTTAACCAATTGTCTACCCAATTTGCTGAACCATGCATATTGTGTCAAAGAAGAAAGCAGCAGATTCCCTTTGTCAGGGGGGACAGCCTGTACCAAGCTCTCAGTCATTGATTTTCCACCTTCTTCTGTTTAGATCCCTAGGACTTCTCCTGTGGAAGTACAGCAGTGTGTATAGATGTGTTTCCCCCCTGCAGTGATAATTGTATTGCTTTCCTTTCCCTCTCAGTCTACAGTGTACACCTGATTCTGAAGTCTGCAGACCACAGTTTGGAAATTGCTCTCCTAAACAATTATGTACACTTACAGTTTCACTTCATTCTTTTTTTAACCAAAAGTCATTTCTCCATAATATCTCAGTTCAGTCCATAAAGAGTACTGATGTTACTATTGCAATGCAGGGGACAATCCATCCTGCAATCAAGGAGGAAGTGACCACATATCTGAGATCGGCTAGCAGCATGTGACTGCACATCAAATTGCAAGGCACATCACAAATTATGACTCCCATCTGAATTCACTTTGGAGTCTCATCACGGGATTAAAGGCACTCCTCTCACTCAAGGAGGAGGAAGAAATGAGAAATGGAATGGGATTATAAAGGATATACCAAAGGTAAAGGAAAAAGATGACTGAAAAAGGACTGACTTTGGGGTTTTAATATCTTTTCATGGTCAAACACTGTCACAGGTTGCCCAAAGGTGCTGTGTAGTCTCAAACTCCAACTGGACACAGTGCTAGACATCCTGCTCTGGATGGCCTTGTTAGAGCAGTAGGTGGGACAAGATGATCTCTGAGGATCCCTTCCAAGTGGAGCCACTCTGTGATTCTATGATTCTGGAATTTAAATATTTCCTTACATTTTTCCAAAGGGAAGAATGACCTGAAAGAAAAAAAGTGAAGGTTACCAAATTATTTCCCTTTTTCAGTCTAATAGCATTGCCTCCTTTTAACTTTTCTAACCATTGCCAGCCTTGTCAATGTAAACGATCCCGTTATGTGGGCTGGATTTTATTAGCACCAAAGATAACTCTTCAGAAAATCCAGGCTACCCCAGAAGTTTTTCTCAGTGCGGAAATACATGGGGCAAGAAAGAAGAACTGATGCACATTCTGCTTCTCCCTCCCCATGGGTCAGAATTTGGCCAAAGCACACATTTCACCCAGGAACTAGGAAATGTGCTGGGATGTTTTATGTAGGTACAAGCTATACATGCATGAGTGAGGGAACTGGCATACTCATAGAGAAATGTGTGTGGCAACAGGTTCAGCCATGCTGAACAGCTGCTCATATTTAAAAGGAAAATAGGACAAGGGTTTAAATGGAAACCTATATATAATGCAGGTTAGCCTGTATAAAATTATGTATGTGTTTGTAGGGCTGGGCTTTAGGAGTCGTGGGCCTCAAGCTCTTTGGCTATATCCATGAACTGACTCATCACTACTTCTATCATTGAAGGCACTCTGTTACCCAGTGCAATTTTCAGCATCAAGTTAAGTACCTGAAGATGACAACCAAAAGCAAAACTGGCTAAAAGCACAGGCAAAATAGACAAATGTCCAGATTAGAGCTTCCTGCAGAACAATTGAACCCCTCTCCTCTGTTTTTACCTCTCCGTGCCCTACTCCTCTCTCCCTCTGCTGCTAGATTTAATTTTGCATTTCCAAGGGAATGAAATGCAGTTAACCTGATGTCTGAGAATCACTGATCTAGTTCTGGACACAGGCTGGACCAGCTCAGAAAGGGGTCTGCTCAGCATATTAGTGCTGGTGTCAAGGAGGATTATGTATCCAGGGATAGGTGAGGGGAGAGGATGCAGCCTGAAACAGGACTTTCTGTAGTGGTTAAAACCACAGAAATCATGCTTAACTTCACCTCTAGACTCATGCTGTTCTCTGCCTGGAAGCAATCAGGGATTGGATGAGGCTTTACATAATTACTTGAAGCTATTCTGAATAAAGAACCAAGGTTCCCAACCTAAATTTTAGGCAGCACTTAAGCATGAGAGTGCAAGGCTGCAATTCCAAGAAGACTTGATCTCTAATAGAGGTGGTTCCCAAACTTCAGACGTACATTACTTATTTACCTCAGAATTAGTCAGTGGCCCCTAGTTATACTCCTCTGGGGTTCTACTCCCTTCTTAATGGGATGGGCAGAGATTTCTCACTACCTATTGCTAACACATTCCTGCTGTTAAAACACTACTAAGTGCCAAGAGCTGCCTTAATCCAATTTATGGTCTGAAATTCTTATGGCATACATTTCCCATGTATGAATTGTAGGTATTATAGAGAAGACATAAGCAATAGAAGAAAAAAGCAAACAATAGGTTAAGCTAAAACAGCCTTTCTCATCCTGTAGTGTAGTACTGGGCTGACTGGTTTCCCAACCAGTAGAGTTATCCATGGATTATTGTAGTTCTGCACACCTCTCCCTGCTACCAAATGTAAGACACGTGAATGAATATATGTTTCTACCTGGTAATGAAGTATTACATATATCAATTTACACAACATGTGAACCTGATTGGCTAAGTCCTGTCACACAAGGCCCAGCAGTTTATGGAACACGTAGTCAGAGGAAAGTTGAAAGTGAAGAAAAAAAAGGATTTCCAGGCAGAGGAGGAAATGGGCAAGACAAGATGAGCAAGAAAAAAGGCCTAATATTTCTTCCCACGCCCCAGACAGACACATATAAATAGTGCAAGAGTGAGTTCCCCTGCTCACTGGTCACCACTCGTTTGCTGGGTCTCCCTGGGACCTTGCGCCATCCCTGCAAGATGTGGGCAAAGGTACTGTCTTGTTTCTTTGCACTGTAAGATGCACTTCTCTGTTTAAGCTTTCATATCCTCACTCTGTATGTTTCAGTAGGTATATACAACACTATGGGATATGTGGTACACCTGCTTTAAACTGCCTGTAACTGCTGCTTCAAGATAATCCTAAGGCTTTAGTACAAGGCTTGAGTGAGAATTTGTCTGTATAAGTGGCTACCATTCTGGTCATCATTACTAGAAAAAGAGGAATCCAATGTGAACAATGCAATGAAAAGATATGAGCATAGTAGAGCTGAGTCTGTATTATAAAGGGGAGAACAGCATAGTTTGGTTTGTTTAACTTAGCAAAATGAAGGTCAAAAGGAAATACTCTAACTCTGTGTGGATATGTGTGCAGGGGAATAAAGGAAGGGGAAGGATGAGGTAAAATGGAGAGAGATGATTTCCAAAGAGAGAAGATATGGGTTCAGTAATGCTAGTATACAAAAGAAACTGTGTATAGACTGGTTGTAAATAATGTATACCTACAGAGGGGTACATTTCTAATGGTCCAAGAAGGAAAGTTGTAGATTACTTTCTAATACAGATACTAACAACAGGTCACAGCTCCACCCAAGAAGCCGGTTTAATTTCCCTAACAGGTCGATGCTTAATAGCAGAGGAAAATAAATGTATATAATTTCTAGATCAGCAGGATCTAGGAACAAGGAACCACTGCTTTTCAAAGAGGCAAGATCTTGCCTTGGAGAAAAGCTGGGACTCCAGCTGAGAGTGAATTTAATGGGAGCTGGAAACTAAGAGCAACATGTGCAAGGTAGAGCTGCCAAGTCCTGTCTCCCGCTGAGTTCCAAGCCCAGCAAGATTTGGGATAGTAATGCTGCTAATCAGGGAGATGAAATTTTGCACTGGCTTGAAATGTCACTTTCTCACGGACTTCAATAGCAATAAGAAGGTGCTATGGAAAGACAGATGGTTTTTACTTCTATTTTTTTATATGTGTGTGTGTGAATAGTCGTTAGAGATGATAGAGAGAGATAGAGGTAATCTTGGAAAGTTATAGCACCTGCAGTGCATAGTTTCAAGGACTCAAGTCAGGGAGAAAGCAGAAGAAATGCAGAACAGAAAAGGATGATGATGAAAGTATAAGTAAAGCATAAAAAACACAGTGTCATTTATGGGAATAAAAAGAGGAAGAATTCAAACCTTAGTTATGCTGATGCAATTCATGTAAGCAGGGGCAGGGCAACAGAAATGGCCAACATGCTAAGCAGTAGCCCAAAACTGAAAGCAAAAAAAAAGAGGAAAGAAAAACAAAATAGAGTTTATTTTAAATATAAATATCTACTTCTTCTTTATTTTTTCCCTTCCCAGACAGTTACAGGAAATTTTGCCAATGTGATTCATGGTTTGAATGCAAACCACTTGACAGACCAAGTAATTCAGAGAAGCAAGCGAATGATTCTGGATACCCTTGGAGTGGGGCTTCTGGGTACCAGCACCGAGGTCTGCCACAAAGTGACACAGTATAGTAAGGTAAGGTGTCCAGAATTTATAGCACATTCTAAGGTTTAGCTTTAAATAAAGCAAGGGAAAATTTGGGTTATAAAAAGCAAACTTTACCATGGTGAAATTCTTTTGTGGATGGAAAGAGACATGGTGTTCTTCCCACTGGAGACAAGGAAACTTCAGTGCTTGAGTTACTTTTCACTCTGGGCAAGAGTTTGCATATCAGTCTGTATGCTAAGATCCCCCTCTGCAAACAAGTAAGAATCCCTTCCTTTCTTTCACCTATGAGATTTTATTAAAAATATTAACAAAGTAAACATCACATATCACCAGCCCTTCAAATCAAGGGACTGTTCAAGGGATGGAGAATTAGTAGCGGGTTAATTCCAGTTCATATAACATAATTGTAGTCTAAGATACATTAGCCATGTTTCTTCTCTAGTCTTGCTCTTCTTAAACTAGAGGACTTGACCTTGAGGAGAAATGCTTCCAATACAGGAGTGCATCAATGAGGAGGAATTTAGCTCACTGTTTTACTGTTCAGATCTGCATTGCTGGACTTATGCTCCAGAGCTCTTCATGCTGATAGGTCTCTTCCCACAGAGAGCAACCCTTTCCAAACCATGGTAGTTAATACCCTTTTATTCAATTCGCAGCACGAGGAGGCCATCTATCGTTTACTTAGGGTCTTACCAAAACATAGAAACCCAACACTTTTAACTGGATATCTTCCAGTACTCTAATCATTTAAGTTGGACTCCATGATCTCAGAGGTCTTTTCCAACCTAATTGATTCTGTGATTCTGAGGGAACTGTTGATGGGTGGTAAGAAGAGATACCAATGGCCAGAGGTTTTGTAAAGGTACTGAGTGGCCAGGTGGATAGTGTTCGTCTCCCCCTGAGCTCTCTTTGAGTGGGACAGGACATAAGCCAACAGGAGACTGAATTTCTTTTCATACCTTCTGAAAGAACAATGTTTTCTGATATAAGGGAGCAGTTAAGTCCCAAGAGGGTATGGTCTGGTCTTGGTTACATCAGAGATACTGCACACGTTTATCCTTAGATTCAGGACTGTGAATTAACTGATGTCAAATTTGTTTCAGATCTACAGCTCAGATTTATCCAGTACCATCTGGGGCCACTTGGATTTCCGACTGCCTCCTCTGTATGCAGCTTTTGTGAATGGAGTGGCTGTAAGGGATGCTCTTTTATTTGCTTTTAAATCACACTAATTTGTGCCATTCTTGCTCTAGTGAGAACAGAATGTTCCAAAAAGCTTACAAACTTTCCTAGACTGTTCTCCTGATGTGCTTCAGTTTCATTCCAATGAGACTGAGTTTAAACTATAATACATACCTGATCCAACTCAACAGCATCCCTTATCTTTAATGTGGGACCTGGGACTGTTTTCAAGGGTCAGAACTCTACAGCTTGCTACAATCTTGCTTCACCTGCTTAGATACTCTAGCTGTCACTGATTTCACTAGGATCCAAATATTATGCCAAATGGCAAAGTGTATTTACAGAAAAACACAGACAGATGCATATGCAGATACACACACATATAATATCACAAGGCAATTTAATCTTCAGTTACGCAGTTTGCAAAAGCCAATTATATCTTTTGGACACATATTTTGTCATTAAAGCAATAACTGACTCCCCAGACATTTGTCTAAATTCAGATTGCAGCTGAAACCATTTGAAATTGAAAGATGCCCAAGAGGTGGGGTAGACAAATTTGGCAATTATGCAAAACTAGGGAAGGTGACCAACCAAGGAAATGGTAATATTAAGCCTATTTAAATTAGTGTGACAACAAAATCAGAGGTCCAATTTAACAGTTCATTTCCAATGTAGAGAAAATTATGTTGGAAATGAGATCTCATACCTCTCGGCTCGTAGCAGCCCTTGTGGTATTCAAATCTGGCTGTTAGCATGTATATGATCATTTCAGTTTACATCGGTCACAGGTTAATTATAAACACTTACTGAAGACACCAGAAACCCAGCTTACCAGGTAGTGGGCACAGCTTTCCTTATCCTGCACCGCAGGGCATCTTCCCAGATGGCATCAAAGTTTTTAAGGCAGAGACTGGTTTTTCTTCTATCTGTTCAGAAACACAGTTCTTAGAAGTGCATATTCTCAGTATTACATGGCAAATCCTGAGCAGTGGGGAGTCTGACCACCTTCCCAGTTTGCTCTGAAGTAACACATGGGTAAATAGATGTTAAGGTCAGTTTTTGAAGTATTACTATGCTATTCAAAATTATTACCATGCTATTATTACTATGCCATCAAAATTTAATAAATTATTAATTAAATATTAAAATTAAGTATTAATTCTTACTATGCTATTAAAAATGACCCTGATTCTCTTGGGTCCTCAGGGTTTCTCAAAACTTCGGCAGGTAGGGAACATATCTGATAAGCTGTACATTACAAACACTGCCTGCACTGCTGGGAGCTGTTTGCTACCAGAACAACAGCCACATATATATCATGCTGGGAATACCCAAAATCTTGCTGAGCAGCAGGGCTCTGGGCATGGTTAAGAGCAGCACCACTCAGGATACTTTCTTGGGCTAAGCAGCTCATACCAGTAGTAAGACTGTAGTTTTCTCCTATTCCCAGCAACTAGAGGGAATTTGGTTCTTTGTGTGACAGGTCTTGTTTTGGTGTGCTGAAAATTCAGGCTAAAGTCTCCTGCCCATTTGCAGGCTTGTGCCTGTTGCCTGTGGATGCTTGCACTAGAGAAGCCATTCTGATAAAACTTCTCAGTTAGCAGTATGGCTTTGACTGCTACAGCTCTATGGTGCGAGTCCTCATGGCAGCCTCAGTTGCAGCACTGGGGAAGTAATTTGTGTTTATATTCCATTATGTTTTGGGTGAAGTGAAAATTCACTGTTCACATGGCGGGCCTAGAACTGCTACTTTAATTATACAGGTCTAATTAAAGCAGCAAAAACCAATTGCAGGAAAAAAGAATACTTGTCATACTACTTTTAAGGTGGTGCAACTTGAATTAGAATTATACTCCTTTGAGGCAAGATCTTTATTGCATTGCCACTTCTCAGGGAGCCATACTGGGAATACAGGTCTTTAAAAGACTTTTGAAAGCTTGCATTTTCAGCAAAATCTAGTTCTTTGGTACCTTTTTATACCAGTTACAGTCATTTCATTGAACTGAGCCAACCTTGCCAAGCCAGAGTTTATTTCTAATGGCTAATCAATGCTTCTCTTCCCATTAGGTGCACTCCATGGATTTTGATGATACCTGGCATCCAGCCACACACCCATCCGGGGCTGTGCTCCCTGCTGTGATTGCTCTCTCAGAGGCCTTTCCACGGAATAAAAAAATCTCGGGTCTTGATCTGCTCCTAGCTTTCAGTGTGGGCATCGAAGTGCAAGGCAGGCTGCTGCGCTTCTCCAGTGAAGCCAGGAATATTCCAAAAAGGTACATAGAAATGTTTCAACTAGGAAGTTGAGTGGAAGGTTGTTTTCTCAGTGTTAGTATACTTAATTACAGGTCAGTTAAAATACAGATGGCACAGTTATTCATATTTTCTATGCTGTTTGTCTGAAAATTTAGGTAAGGTTCATCTTAAATGTGAATACACTTACTTGACTCCTTATGCTTTAGTTAATAATTACTTTTTGAAAGTATTGACCAGTTCACAAGAAGGAGGTGACGATCTCCCTGCATATACAAAACAGCAGCAAAAGAGCAACATTTAACATCAGAAATTTCAGGTGTTCACAAACACATACAATCATGCCTCACTTGCAAACAGTGGCTTGCTCTCAGCAGAAAGGAGTCACCAGTGCTGGGCTCAGAGCAAAGCCCAAGGAGATGGGGTGTGCTTAGGAGAAAGCCTTGAAGTGTGGGATAGCTTAGTTGTCTTCTTGTTAAGTTCTGTCTGTTCTTTCTACTGATTTTGCAAACCTAGTTCAGAGTAACAAAACTCACCTCCCCTGATATTTGTAATTTAGAGATGACTTTAAATTATTCTAGATGTATAATAATACATAAATTAAAATTATTATGATAAATACTAAATTTCTATGTGACTATATTGATAATTTATAATGACTATAAACTGTGATGCTTTTGCCATTTTTCTGTTCAATATTCTTTGAACGATGAGCATTGCTAGCATTTTAATTGTTTTCTGGGGAGGACCTATTGCAAGTAGTACTATTCCAGTTTAACTTGTTCCTGGAGAAAAGTGACAACTCATTCAGTTAGATCCACACGTGAATTCTGAATGTACGTTTCATTATGGTCCAATGCAGCAGTGAGTATTTTTGTTTTCTCAGGTTTCACCCACCGACTGTGGTTGGTACAATGGGGAGCGCAGCAGCTTGTGCTAAACTGCTAGCTCTTGACCAGCTGGGATGTAAAAATGCCTTGGCTATTGCTGCCTCCTATGCAGGTGCCCCACTGGCTAATGCAGCAACCCAAACAAAGCCCCTCCACATTGGCAATGCTGCCAAGCATGGACTGGAAGCAGCTTGCTTAGCTTCATGGGGCCTTCAAGGAAACAAACAGATCTTGGACATGGAGTCAGGGATAGGTGCCTTTTATACAGATTATAACCCACAGACTCTGCCAACCTTGCAGTCCTACCCCTGGCTGTTGGACCAGCAAGATGTGGCCATCAAACGCTTTCCTGCTCATCTTGGAACGCACTGGGTGGCTGATGCAGCATCTTCTGTTAGGAGGAAACTTGTGGGGAGCAGTGGCAACTTGCTCCCTCTTGAAAATATTAAGAAAGTCATTCTCAAAGTCCCCAAGGTCGAATATGTGAACAGACCCAGCCCAGTCTCAGAACACGAAGCACGACACTCCTTCCAGTTTGTTGCATGCTCTGCTTTGCTGGACGGCAGCATGTCAGTCCAGTCCTTCACCAGTGAGAATATTCACCGGCCAGCCTTGCAGGAGCTCCTCCGCAAAACACAGCTGGAGCACCCTCCTGATAACACACCTAGCTTTGAGAGTCTTTACTGTGAAATGAGTGTCACACTTCGGGATGGCAACACCATTGGTGACCGCTGCGATACGTTCTATGGACACTGGAGGAAACCTCTGAAAAAGGAGGACTTGGAGAAAAAGTTTCAATCCAATGCTCTCAGCGTCCTGCCCGCAGAAGCCACAGAAGGCATTATACAGACCGTGTACAACCTCGAAAAAGTAGATGACTGTTCTATGTTGAGTACATTTCTATCAGGACAGTCCACTAGAGCACTTTCAGAGAAGCTGCACTTCTTTTGAATGTTCCAGCCAACAGCTAGATGCTCACAAAGCAAACATGCAATTCAGGATAAATTCTTATTTAGTGACTCAAGCACTTTTAGGTAATACTTCTGTAACACAAGAACCATGATCAGTCCAATATCGTAAGTTTTGACTAAGTAAATAATTAAGCCATTATAGCTCAGTCAGGCTGAACAGAAGATCCTCTGCTGGCACAGCCGACTTCAGCTATCTTTGTACCTCTAGAGGCAGAGCACTCACTGCTTGCACGTGACAAAAATTTCCCTGCTCTTCTGCCAAAAATCTATGTTCTGCTTCTCCTAAATAACTCCATACAGGAAATCCAAATGCTAGAAGAGTATGGAAATGCTGTGTCCATGAAAATCATTCCTCTTAGAAGGGCAGAGAATAATAAAGCCTTTACATATGTATTTCTGTATATTTATCTCTGCAGCCTCCTTGAAGAGGCCACCTGTTACATCTGAGCTTTGACATTTCTGCTAAAATAAACACAGCACGTACAGAGTAGTAGCGATTGATCCTCTGCAACACGTCAGGCTCAATGTAATGACTGCCTTTGTACTGATGAGCTAAAGCCCAGTGCCCATCTTGATCACACCAGCTGCTGAGCAAGAGGGACAGCTCAACAGTCCTTGTCATAAAAGCATTAATTTCCCAGTTCCATCTGTTGGCTGCTCTGTGGTACAGACCTGTTCCTGTTTTTTTCCTGCTCCAGTTACAAGGCACTAGCTCAACATGACACGATCCAGCACATGATGACAGTTTAGAATATTTCAGGCACAGCAAAGCTTAGGCTCCAGTACACTTGGCACGAGTGACAGAGACCTGTGAGCACCAGAACACTTCTGACGCAAAATAATTAAGTGTCCACAGTGAAAATCAACACCATGATAATGAATTCTAGGAATGTTTTTGTTCTTTCAGGACTATAAAGCCTTGACAGATTGTGCTTCTAAGAGAAGTTGACAATCTTTGTTCACATTTGTAAGATCAAAGCATGTGTTCTAATATATATAAAATGTTATCTTCCTCAGGGTACTAAACTTGATAAATAAAAACCATAATATACAGCTAATTCATTTTACTAGCTGTATCTCAAATTACTTCATTTATTAGAGAAAAACTTGTGCATTTTCCACATACAATGCTTTCGCTTGTGCTGGATCTTGGTTTATAAAGTTGGTTCACCTAGGGGCTCTGCAAAAATTTCAGGAGTCCATTTCTTATACTTGCTTAAAGACATACCAGGGAAGAAAAAAAAAACCAAATAACACCATACTTTTCTTTTCCCCTTGTGATTATAAAGCAGACTTGATTTACTCATCTGTACTGCAGGTGAACAGATTCATTTGCAGCTATTTCACCTGTAATTACAGCTGGGTAACAGCAAATGTGAATTACTGATGTTCATTAGAGATGTGATAAAACCCCATTGCACTATCTTTTCAAGATGAATACATTTGGATTTATGAGAAAAAAATCACCTTCAACACATGGTTTCTATTTTAGAAGATAAATAAATAGGATAAACTTAGCATTAATCACCAAAAAAAAAAAAAACCAACAAATAACACACCACACCAAAACACCAAGAACTGTGAAGTTTAGCAGTTGCATTATTTTATTCATACAATCAAAGGAAGCTAAATGCTTATGCTTAGCTACACTGATTTTCTTGCAGAATTCTGTATGCTTCCAGTCAGGCAAGTTTCAGAACTTCTTGAACCATTGTTCCAATTCCATCAAAAATTTCATGCAGAGGAGCCTTGCACATGAAAGCGCAGGTAGTAACTATTTTATTGGCTTTATCCACATGGGACTCATTTACATTTTTGCAAATGTGCTTACATCCAAGCTCTGCTATAGCAGATGCCGTTTCAGCATCAGGAAATCTGTAAATAAAAAGACTTTAATTAACATAAAGAGATGATACAACCACAAAGGTCTGCGAAAGTAACTCAAATGAGAGAATTACAGTAATATATAAGTGACTTTTTAGGTGATGACAACAAGGGAGTTAAAAGAGGCTGCTACTGTCAGGTTCTCCCATCCTCTATGGACACAACAAGTGATTTGATACCTTTGAAAACAAGGCCTGAAATGCAGAGCCACAGTATGTCAGAAGGTACAATTCTGCTTCTAACCATCTTTCAGGAAGTTTAGGAAATGATAGCAAGTGCAACCATAACAGATACTCAAAGGTTTGAGAGAAGCCAAGTGAACATGCAGACAGACATATTACGTCTTTTCCAACACATCCATGTAAGGTCTTCCTCTGGGATTATGCAGAGGAAATTTTGTTGGTTTCTGAGGATAAGGGAGGAACAGATGCAATTCCTCACTGCTGCTGCTGGTAAACTTAATTCAGAAGTTTTACTGGGAGTTGACAGTCCTTGAAGCAGCACTGACTTCTGCCAGGCCTTGTTCTCATCTGCCTCCCCTAAACTGGCCCCAAATCACTATGACCAGAAAAACTTTATTAAAATCCATGAGCAGACAAAAGCCCACAGATGCAATTTAAACAGCCACTCAAATTACCACAGGGTACCAAGTTTTTGAATGCCAGCTGGCCAAATGCCCAGTCTTCACTGGCACATTTGCAAGATGAACCATGGCCTTCAAAGGCATTGGGTATGCAAATTCCTTCTCTCACTCAGGATGAGATAAAATCTACCACTCAATTGCCATGAATGGAACATGAAAAAATAACTTGATATCCCTGGTCACCTGCATGTTTGCACAGTTAAGATACTGTAAAAGCCACTTGATCAGTCCCTTTTAGGACCAACAGATGCTAAGCTCAGTGACTCATTAGCCCTCACACTGCACAATAGAGATTTTTGCACAGAAGACTGTCCATATCCTAATTCCCATGTAAACCATCTTCCTCCATTTCCTTCTTACCTTCCATCTACATTTTTATCTTGGCCAACCGTAACCTCACAACCAGGAAAGACTTTAGCTGCCAGAACTGGTGATATACAGCACAAACCAATGGGCTTTTTAGCACTGTGGAAAGCTTGGAGTGTGGAGTTCACGTGCTCGTTGACAGTACAGTTCTTGCCATCTACAGCCCAGGAACACAGGTTCTTTGCTACACCAAAACCACCTTAAAAAAACCAAACACTCAAACGTAAGGCACTGCTAAAAGCCATTAAATTAAATACCAGACTCTTTTTCACAACATAATCTTGGCATACATACAATTGTTAAGTTACTGCACTGAAAGCCTGATGATGTAACTGTAACCTGTAAATGATGGGTGTACAATGTTAAAAGTTAAACTGCACACTTTTTTGTACCATGTAGGTTACATACAGGCCAGAAAGCTTAATCATGCTGCATCATCTGTTATACACCCCTCAAAAAGAAAGAAAGGGATCAGAAGGCCAATAGTAGTTAAAAGCAGAGGTGTGTCATTCACAGGAGTAATGCAAACAGTGATTTTACCCCGTAAAGTAATCAACACTCAAGTTTTAGTTTGATACTTAAGCAACTATAGGACAGCTTCTCTCCTTCCTGAGAATAAGTTTTGGACTTAAAACCAAAGAGATTAAGACAATAAAAACAAAGGGTATTTTTCATAAAAAGGAAATTATAACATATGATATTCTGAGACAAAAAACTCGTGAATGATACCATCATTTCCTATTAAAAACAGTGCTGTTTTGTCTTTCTACTTGCATTTACTCTTCATTTCATTGTAAAAGCAGATTTTATTTTTATAGCCCTTTTGTTTGCTGGATTTATAACCATCAGAATAATCAAAGTAAGGTTATTAGTAACTGTAGCCATTTATTACACTTGATTCTTTATGCAATGTGCATGACATCAACTTTTCTACAATAAACACATAAATTTCCACAAGTATTTCAATGAACAACATCAAGAAGCTTTGCATTTTTAGTAATTTTCCCTTCCCAGTTTGCTCACTTCCAAGTGTTATCTGAAATCTCTGAGGTAAGATTTTAATTTTCAAACTTAATAGGTTTTATTTCCCTCTAACAGTTATTACAGCAACCCTCCGAGCCTGGGTTATAAGAGCATGAAATTAACGTGGAAAACATCTGTGGGCCCCAACTCCCGCCCTGATCAGCCCTGGTATCAGCCACATAATTTAGTGCTGGCAGAATGTTCCTCTGCGTTATACATAAGCTCCCTCTGCTGGCCTTACTCTAAATTAACATTTAGGCCCAACCACGATTTCACTGTACTGTGAATATTCTGAAAAGTGATTTTCAGCAGCTCATAATTTCCTCATGACGCTCTGTTTTTTTATTTCTAAAGGTGATTACAATTACCTCTGTTAGGAAGGCAATTTTGTGGCCATTAAATAAAAAAATTATCCACAGACATGTTTAGTATAACTTGATCATCAGCAGAGCAGATACATTATTAAAACAGAATATACTCACATCTGACAGGGAATATAACTTATTTGACAACCTGCTATTCTGCCAACAATTTCAGAGGCCCTAAAATTAAGGCTATGCCAGATAATACCAAGTTCTGACCCTATTTTTGTACTCTGGTCAGTGTTCTTGTCAGCAAGTAGGTAACTGAAGTTTTCACTGATCTTTAGAAAGAAGGAATGTGTGATGCATAGCTTAATACCAAAAGAACACTCTGGCATTTTAAGTTAGTGAACTTAATAACTTTATAATTAACAAATATACTGAGTTTAAAAAACACAAATAATTTTAAGAGTACCTACCAGGGAAAATGACTGCATCAAATTCATCAGCTTTCAGTTCAGCCAAATCCTGAATGTTTCCTCTTGCCAACCTGGCACTTTCAACTAACACATTTCTCTTTTCTTCTGTTGGACTCCCTTTTAGGTGATTCACTACATCCCTTTGCTCAATATTAGGGGCAAAGATCTTCACCTAGTAGAGACATAAAGCAATTTTGTGAATGTAAACAGATTTCATAAATACTGGTCACAATAAAGATCATTTGATGAAAACATGTTTTGTCCTTGAAGTCTCTTATCTAAATTAAGTGTGTTCCACAGGATGGATCTATCACACATTAAGTATCTAAAGTGACATATGATATACAAACACAGCCATTCTCCCCATCCTATTCCTGCAGCGTTTTGACAGGAGTGCATTCTTATGCCAACATTAGGCTTACTGATTTTGCCATGGCCTGCCTTTCCCCTGAAGACACCCCCAAGGACAAACAGAACACCACAATTCATACCAGCAGCCCAAGTAGACACACAGCTGACTCTGAAGAAAGGTTGCTCTTAACTGTTATAGCATGAGAGTGCTAAAAAAGTTTGACGTTAAAATGTTAGAGATGCAAATTTTACATGCATTTCTAGTGCAGACATTAAGAGTTACCAGCTGTTCTAAAACACTGGTACCAGAAAGGAAGAACAAAACACAGAAGAACCTATTTTGGTTAGACACAAGAGGGGAACACTGCATCAAAATATAAAACTCCGTGAAAGGTGTACTGCACGGGCTGTTTTCTCATGTCTGCTTTGAAGCTTCCTTTGCAGACTTCTCAGAGATGACAATTTTGTGCTAAATGTCAAGGTGCTGTTGTTAACCAACAGACACTTGAGTGCAGCTACATGCAGACAGTGACCACGCCCTGCCATCTGAAGTCACAGACAGGACCAAAGCACACCACTGTGTCCTGGCCCAGGTTCTCTGACAACTTCCAGTTTACCAAAAGGAGCACAGAAACAGCGAGCAGAAAACAAGCAGGTGAACCCCAGCAAGGGCTGCAAAAACAAACGGAATGAAGATCAAGGATTTGAATCCATCCTCAGCTCTCCCGCAGCCAGAGGAGCAGGGACAGGCCTCCAGCCACTCCTCGCACCTGAGTTCACAGTCACAGGATTGTTAGGGTTGGAATGGACCTCTGGAGACCATCCAGCCCCAACATCCCTGCCAAGAAAGGGTAACCTAGAGCAGGTCACACGGGAACATGTCCAGGTGGGTTTGGAATGTCTCCAGAGAGGGAGACTCCACGACCTCCTGGGGCAGCCTGTTCCAGTGCTCTGCTACCCTCAACATAAAGAAGTTCCTCCTCATGAGGAGTTTATGACCACTGCTCCTCGTCCTGTTGCTGGTACCACTGAAAAGAGTCTGGCATTGTTGCCACAAAATTTAATTTGTTACCCAGTGTGCAACAGGCCAATAATTACACACTCAAGAGACGCTCTGATTATTTCAGAGTTGTGCAAGCCTGGGTGCTTGGTGGTATTCCACTAAGCAAGCACATCCACCGGACTTTTCGTGCCATTATTTACACACAGAAATTCAGAGTTAGTAACTTTACAAGTACAGCCCTTCTGTTGTGACGCGGTAGTAATTCCCACACAAGTTACTTCATCCAACTTCTACAAGCACTCGGGAGAAGGGCCTTTTTGACCTGTAAGCATGAGTTTTAGTATTATAGTGAATATAGTTCAGTTATAGGATACATGGACCTTAAGTGTTTTGTCAAGCTAGTGACATATACATAGACACACATCGAGACCTTGATTTAATACATCCCTAATGGGTTTTAGCTCCACGATGCCCTTGAGTAAGGGATGCTCACTGCTCTCTGTTCTACTGATACACAGTACCATCTTGATCCTTAAACTTGCTAGTTTCCGAATGTCCTTGACAAAGAGATGCTGCCTGCTGCCTGTTCCACTCACTGGGCCTCCTTTCTTGCTGATAAAGCTTGAAAGTACAGAAAGATCTTACATCAACGAGCATCCTGACTTAAGATAATCTCGACATAGTCCATATTTTGCAGCGGCACCATCTTCTTGCCATCTGCCTTTGGGTTATTTATACGCATATATGAGATCCCCTCTCGGTGCCGTCCTGCCGCCCGCGCGTGACCTCAGCTCCTGCCAGGGGAACGGGCACATCTTGGGGCGGGGAATGAATAAAACAGGCCAGGGGACAACTTAAGGGGAGAGGTTATGGCTGAACAGGCTTTGCAGTGTGCAGTGGGGACGCAGAGCCCACCGCGACCCGGGAGGGGTTGCGGCCCCACAGGCCGCGGGAGCCGCAGGGTGGGACACGGCCCCGGGCGCGGGCTGCGGGGGGCAAAGGCACCAGGCACAGACACACCGGGCTGCACTCACACACACACAGACACAGACTGACACGCACACACGCACACACACACACACACACTCAGAGACACACACGTACATGCACACAGACACACACTAACACACACACACAAAGACACACTCACACAGACGCGCGCACACACACACACACNACTCACACAGATACAGACACACAGACGTACACACACACACACACACACCCCGTCACACACTGACACACTCACTCACACAGACACACACTCATACACTCACACACACGCCGCCCCCCTCCCACCTGCGCGCCGCCCCGGCTCAGGTGCACCAGCGCCGCCGACGCCTCGTGGATCTCGCTGCCGTCGAAGACGCCGCAGCCGGCGAGGACAAGCGCCACCCGCTTGCCCATGGCAGCCGCCCCCGAGCTCCCTGGCCCGGGCAGGGACCGCTGCAGGCCGCGAGTCCGCGCCGTCCCTCCCCTTCCTCCTGCACCTCCTCCGCCTCCTCCTCCTCCCGCGCCTGCGCCCCCGGACCCCGCCGCCGTCTCCATGTAGTGCGGCCGCAGGGGCGGGCGGGATGGAACACAAGCGAGGAAACCGGGAAAACAAATGAGATGCACCTTTAGTTTTGAACAGGACAGGCCCAGACATGTGCTCGGCCTCATGGCGCTCCCGGGCTGCTCCCGCAGCGGGGCTGCACAGGCACCGTACAGCGCCGTGGGACACCCACGGTGTTCCTGTGCTGGGCCCGGAGCTGCGCTGCTTCCAGCAGGGCCTCGCAGGCCTGCACGGATGAGAGTTTTGTGTTTGTTTTACGCATAGGGCTATAACGGTGTGATGAAAATTGGCCTCCAAATTGCTTTGAAAGCCAGAAAAAAGGCGGAGTTTGGATAGAGGCCAGCAGTAGTGCTCGGGCCTGATGCTGTTTGTTTCAGTGATGGTCTTGCTCATCAGACCCACACACTTTTTGGCACCCTTAACCTCATACTGTGTGCTAAGAAGCTGCTCCATTGGAGTAAGAAAATCACATTTTTTTTTAGAAACACAATCTTCTTGCACCCGCTCATAACTTAGTCACTAAGGCATTGCTCAAGGGAACCAAAGGGAATGCATTCCTAGTCTCCTCTTTAGGACTATGCACACAAATGCCACACCAGAGATCAGCTGTATTGAATTTTAGCAAGACCTCTGAGTTCTTGGTGTCCTTCATTTTTCACGAGCTGCCTCCCTTATAGTAGGAAACTTGGGCTTAATAATGAAAATTTAAACTTTTAATGTACCAGAGGGCTGAAATACTGGATCTTGTAGAAAAAGTTAGTGTCTTCCAAAAACTTGGAGTATGGGTTTTCTGCAGAGGGCACAAGAGTGCATAGACTTGGAAGAGCAAAAATTACATATGAAGGCAAAGCCTTTTTCTGTAGCAAATTGCATTCCGTTGAATACTAATTGGTTGTGAGGCAGTGTGGGATGATCAATAGGGAGATTATGGAACAGGAAAGGGCCAAGATAGGGAAATTCCCTGATGAAGGGTAGACCCCTGTCTGCTCGACAATGTTTGCTCCAAATGATTGTAGGGCTCAGTCTCCTCTACAGCCCACACTCTCTCCCTCTGCCTCTTAGGATTGAGCAGGATTGCAGTGTAGCTCCACTGAGAGTCTCCAGAGGTGCAATCCTTCTGGAGTCCTCTTTATGCTTGAGAGCTAGGAGGAAGCTGCTGCTTGGAAGGAGTTTAAACTCAATGCAAGTTTGGAGATACAAGTGTAGTCCCAAACTCTACTGTGTGTTAGGGCCAGGGTTAATGTTAGAGCTAGGGAACTGAGGGCCTTCAGAACTGGAATTCCCTGCTTCTTTCTGTCCTGACTTACTGCTAGTTTTTCTGGTTGGACCCTGGACCTGAATTGTCAGTAACTTCATCTCCAGTGTTGTTTCTGTCCCTGTCTCCTTAATGGATCTCAGATTCACATTATAGGTGGCCCTTTTTCCTGGATGGTCCCTAGACTTGATTGTGATGCAATATTCCCATCCTACTTCAGGTTCTCCATGTCACATCTCTGTGCCAACTCCATAGCTACCCTGGCTCTGTTCCACAATCTAGGTCCAACTGGCTTGTGCCATGTCCCTGTCCTGACTTTGTGACCTTGTCATGGCCTTCTGTGTCTGTCCTTAGGTCTGTGTTTTCATCCCAGCTCATGACATGTCCTTGTCCTGGCTCTGCATCACCCTGAAGTAGCCCTGTGATGACTGGCCCTGACCAACAGAAGCAAGTAGCAACAAGAGCATTTCACAAGGAGCACACCTCTGAAGCCAGATCTTTGCAAGGTGAGAGGACACACCTTGATGGGAGAAGATCAGCTGTGGTCGAGGCCCTCAGTGCACTAGTAGCCCTGTAATTACCCCAGCTAATCTCAGCTGTGGCCCCCGCCCACACCACACCCTCCAGCCATCAGCCTGTGGGCTCTATGTTAACTTGGGCCTGGACATCCAGATGTTATCTGAGCTATGCTGTAGGTGTGCACATCTAGTCCCATTTCCTGTTGTCCTGACATATGGGCTGGTCTTCCTGCACAGCCCATGAACCCATGTTGTGGATAGCCTCATCTTCAGTCCTGCCTTCTGGATCGACCTGGAATACAAGTAGGTGTAGTCCCGGACTTGGCTCTACCCTGCTGTGTCTGGAGTTGTTGCTGGACCCAGCCACTACTACATGCCTGTTCCCATTCAGAAACTGAATAACAGTGAGATTCAATCACTAGAAAAGTCCATAGTGATGCGGCAGATCCAAGGTCAAGCTGGGATGGCAGATGCATGGGTTGCAGCTGGGCTCGGGCATGGCTGCAGTGTAGCTCAGCTGGGAGGCAAGAACTTCAGCTGAAAAGCAGCTCTCCAGGAAAGGAGCAGGGAGTCCCTGCTGAGGTGTATCAGCAGAGCAGAAGCAATTTTTTACTTTCCCCACAACAGTTTTATCAGACCTTGAGCAACCAGATACACACTCTGAAGAGGGGAGAGCAGGTGCTGTCCTCTTCAGGCTTCATGGGGTTCATTAAAGCCCTGTCCTGGACCCCAGCTTTTTTCCTACTGCTCAGGATTTGAGAAAGATTTTTTTTTCTGTAGTGGGAATCCTGCTCTACTATGCCATAGTTGACTAACAACAGATTTTCCCATTAGCTTAATTTTGACTTGGATAGCTCTTTGTATTTCACGGACTGCATCCAGTTAACTCATCAATTCACTTATCCCCACCTTGCAGCAGATCCCAGCGAGTTTCTCTCAGCTTAAAACTTATGATGAACTTCATCTGCATCCTCATCCTATCTCTTGGGCTTTAACAGAACACCCCTGAAGATGCAGCATGGAAAGAAATATTTTCCCTCACCTGCCCCCTAAGGTGGCAGACAAAGCACGGGCTGCCCCACAATCCCCAGTACTCACTGAACTGTACATCTGTCCTGAGCACAGCCCTCATCCTAGCTGTCAGGGTCAAGGAGGACCTCAGGAGAACGCTTAGCACTATCTTACACAGTCACAAAGCCCAGCCTATCCCCTTTCCTGCAGAAAAAGACATGGCTTTCTCTCCTGCCCAAGCTCACAGTTCAGGTAGCATCCCAGGCTATGTAGCAGAGTGTAGGTGCATAGGAGCCCAGTTTCTGGCTCCTTTTCTCAAGATTCCTTTCATACCCCTCACAGGCAGAGGACCTCATGCCGATGAACTCCTGTCTTTCAGTGTAGCTTCAGCATGATGTCAGGTAATGTTTGTATTTCTCAGTATGCATCTAGCTGACTCGATAGCTAACATACACCAGTGGGAGTATAAAAAACCCCTGTGAGCAGTAAAGCTGCCAGTAGTGCAGTTTTGTCTCCTGTGATCCATAGTATAACTGTGACTTTCCTACTGAATGGTATATTGGTAATGTATAGTCTGGCAGATGTGCCACTGTGGTGTGAACACCATCCAGAGCAGCCCATTATTGTGAGATAGCAGCTGTTACTTCACGTTCAACAGACTCTTTGCTGTGACTATATTACAGTGTGATGACTCGTGTATGTGTTCAAAATCAAACTATCTGTTCAAACCCACAACTTTTGGCTGCAGCTCCACTTGTTTTCCCCTATATCTCAGTCCCATCCACCCTGCTGCTGCCAAGAGCAGAGACAGATAAGGTACTGCGAAAGTCTTTTTTGTTGTTTCAGGAAAATGTTCGGTTTTCACTAATTAAAAGAAATACTCTGGGAAATGAGAAAAATTTAGGAATCCTGTAAAGTCCAGAAGGCAGTAGGCAGTAGTCTTTGTAGTCAGTCTCAATCTTTCCTCAAAGCCTGCTACTACACAAAGATACAGATCATCTCTGTGGGTTTGTAACAGGGAAATTAACATACTTCTGCATAATGAACATGACAGCTGATGACTCAAATTGCTATCATGTGAGCTTTGTAGCACAAGTATATTTATTATAAATGTATTAATAATTTATTTTCTATGTTAATATGGTTTGTGACATTACTTAAGTTGTATGAGGAAAAAAAACAGAGTACCTTGCTGCAAAAGTTTCCTGCAGGATGAAATGAAGTGAGATACAAAAATGCAATTAAAATTAAAAACCAGAAAAAACAAAATCAAGAGCTTTGCCATCTTAGTCAGTTGACCCGACACCTTCAACATCCACATCAGTAGAGACTTAATAGTCTACACTGAAAACATATGTTGAGCCAAGGCTAAGATCCTGTTCATACTATATTTCTAGTTTGGCTAATGAGCAGTTATGGCACCTTCATTATGTCATTTCACTTCCTTGTGTCCTGGTTTCATAGAAGAGATAAATTATCCTTCCTTTATTTCATAAAGCACTTCCAGAGTTACACATAAAAATCTCTAAACCCAGGAATTATGGCTATATTCCAAACAAACGTACATCTTTTTGAACAGATGAAAGAGCTGGCATCTTGTCCTACACTCAAACTAGGAAACACACCTGACTACTAGCATACTTTATTTTCTAAAGAACAAAACCAGAGCTTTACTTTAAATCAGACACAACATACATGAGATAAAAATGAAATATGGAAATGCAGGTATGCATAGGTTATGTGTACATGCATTAAATTAATGTATGATGCGAAATGGCATAGATTTTAAAGGTAAGCAATACAGAATCAGGCAGCAATGAAGTGACATACAGAAACATTGCTGAAATTAAAGGTTGTAAGGTTTTTCTGAACACCTGTGGTAGCCTCAGCATTACTGAAACTGATATTCACCTGCCTATCCTGCATTTTCCTGTAGGATGCAGGGTTTTCCACCTCTAGTTTTGTTTGAAGATAAAGCCTAGCACAGAGAATACAGAGAATTGATTGTTCTTTAGGGTCTCACATGCAGAGAGCAGGGATGTTCTTCTGGCTCCTTATAGTTAACAGTCTACAGCATATTTATTATTTACCCAATGAATACTATACACCAGTGCTTTCGCTCCATACGTCAGTTACCAAACTTTAGCCTCCTGGACTCTGATGCCACCACAGCCAGTTTTGAACTCTATAGAGCTGGGAGAAGGTGTGTTTTCTGCAGGGATGCTGTTGGCAAACCTGTCCTCACAGTTTCTCTTTGTTCCTCTGAAAGGCAGTTCTATTTACACGAAAAGGAGACAATAAATTGGTTTTAACCCCTAGAACATACATTGTTACAATCTGAGTAAGTGTTCTGGAATGGGTAATGTGTATGCAAATTTAGCTCAAAGCCCTGAAAGGCTTCAGACAGGACTTCTCGGCAGCCTGAAGAGGCTCAGGGTTAGAGGGTTTATCACAGCAAAAGACTCTCTGCCATTTGGTGAGGCCTCACCTTATCCTCCCGGGACCAGACCCAGAGGCCACTCTTCTCCATTGCTTCTGGGTGCGAGGATGGGCACTTGATGTGTCTTTTACATAATCACATAATCAATTAGTTTGGAAAAGACCTCTAAGATCCTCAAGTCCAACCTATGACTGAACACCAGCATGTACACAAACACCCCTGAGCCATGAGATGACTCAAGGACACAGGACATCCTGAGCCATATTAAGGTCAGTAGTACTGAGACAGCACTGCTTTTCCCTATGGACTACTTCTCCCAGCTTGCTGGGAACTTCAGCATGTCTGCCTTTATTTTGTCCAGTGGAAAAAAATAGCCTAAGGAGGATGGCTGGAAAAAGAACACACTGAAAACAGACTGAGTGTCATGTCAGTCTTTCCTTGAACACCTCTAGGGACAGTGAGTCCACCACCTCCCTGTGCAGTCCCTTTCAATGTCTAATCACCCTTTAAGTGAAGAAATTCTTCCCCGTGTCCAACCTAAAGCTCCCCTGGCACAGCTTAAGGCTGTGTCCTCTTGTCCTGTTGCTTGTTACCTGGGAAAAGAGACTGCCCTCACCTGGCTCCAAGCTCTTTCGGGGAGTTGTAGGGAGCAATAAGGTCACCCCCAAGCCTCTTTTCTCTCCAGGCTGCACAGTCACAGCTCCTTCAGCCGCAACTTGTGCTCTAGACCCTTCACCAGATTTGCAACGGTTGAGTGGGGGTCTCTAAGTCCAGGGCTTAGCCCATTACCTAGAGGGGTGTGCTCCCCCCACTGCCCCCGACCACGTAGCCCCCAGGGACCCCACAAGGACCACACTGCGAGCACAGTCGAGGGACCACAGAAAGCACCAGAGCCCTTAATTGATGACAGAAGGGCTATTTATGGGTTCAAGGAGGATCAGAAGACGACCAATAGGAATCTAAAGGGACTTTTCACCAATAGAATTCAAGGATTAAGAGCCAATAGAAAGGGTTAGATATAGGCCGATGAGAAAACTTTCTGAGCCTTTATCAAGGACACTGCAGACATTTCACAGTGGGAGATAAGGGTAACTTAAGGGATTTGGGGAAGAAGAAGGATGATTTAACAAAAAGAACAATAGACTCCATCTTGTACATTTAAACAACATTAAACCCCTCAGTTTTTAAGGCATTAGACTTAGCTTCTTCATTTTCTGCACCAATCCACTTCTGACAGGACTTTTTCCATTCCAGATACTGTAAGTCGAATGCCACACACCAGCTTTAAAGTGTCTCCAAAGCAACGCTTGAAACAACAGACAACAAATACTACAGCTAAATGAAAAGCACTGCGTTGTTGCCGGGGTCTCCTGCAAACTGGAGTCGCAGTTCAGCCAGTTGACATGTCTAAGGGATGAATCGGCACGCAGTTTGCTTGTCCCGGGGAAAGCCCCCGCGTTCGAGTAGGGCTGTGCCGAGCGGGGTTGTGCCGGGCCGGGCTGGGCCGAGGGCAGGGCTGGGCTGGGCCGCGCATGGCTGTGCCGCGGGCGCTCTGCGAGCTGCGCCGCCTGCCCGGCCCCGTGGGCGGGCGGGGGGCGGCCCTTCCCGCCCGGCCTGGCTCGGCCCGGGCGCTTTTCCGCAGCTCCGGGCCCGGTTGCGCCATGGGGGCCGCCCGCCGCTCCCTGCTGCGCTCCCGACTCCTGTCGGCGCTGCTGCTGCCGCTGCTGCCGCTGCTGGCGGCGGGGCGGCAATGGCCCGTGCCCTACAGGTGAGTGGCACGCCCCGGCACCGCCGCCTTTGCTCTGCGTGGCTTCTCGGTGGGCTGAAAGCGCTGTGAGGGCTTCCCCTCCTAAGCACGCGTTGTTGGCGCTGGCACGGCACGGCATGGCACGGGTGAGCCGTGCTGGGCCCGCAGTGCCAGCCCAGGCCGGGAGCTGCGCCTGCTCCCTCCGTCCCGGCGGGGCATTGCTGCCCAGGAATTACTGCCTGCTCTCGAAACGTGCCTTTGCATACCTCTCTCCGTGATAAATGAAATGGGATTGTGTACCATTCGCTGCCCCGAAGCTGCCTGAGCTGCAGGAGGAGCGCTGGTGGTGTTGGGACAGCAGGACAGGGCATGTTATGGCGTTTTACTGACGAAAATAGCGACAGCTTTGGCTGTGCTGAGAAAATGAGCCCCTTCAGGAGAAGGGCTTCACTTGCCATGTGTGTTTTATGCGGGTTTGCTGTTTTAAAGGGAGGTGCTGTCAATGTTTAACTGCTTTATAATGTACGTCTGAAATTTTGAAAGCCTGTTGCGTAATTCCTAGCAGTTCAGTTTGCATCAGGTGATGCCTGAAGGAGCTGATCTTGCAGTCACGAGTGGTTCGGGTTTTCCAATAAGTCTTGGGATGGTCAAAATTGTACAAGCCTGTTGGTGTGAAGTGCTCAGAAATGGGATTTTGATGCTTAACATGCTTGTTACCTTGTCATATGCAAGGTACAGTGCAAGGGGAAATTGAAAATGTGTGCAGTCCAAAACCAGGACTTAAATGTGTGGTTGGCATAAGTCTTTGTTTTCAGTGTGTTCTTTTTCCAGCCATCCTCCTTAGGCTATTTTTTTCCACTGGACAAAATAAAGGCAGACATGCTGAAGTTCCCAGCAAGCTGGGAGAAGAAGTCCACAGGGAAAAGCAGTGCTGTCTTAGTGCTACTGGCCTTAGTATGGCTCAGGATGTCCTGTGCCCTTGAGTTATCTCGTAGCTGGGGTATTTGTGCCATTCAGTAGTCCCAGGCAAGTGTGTTAAACTCTCAGGCACACTTAACAAGATCTAGACAAGATGGGTATGCCAGTTTGTCTTGGTAACAGCATTGTAGAAATGCTTCACCTTGTTTTAAGTGAAATATAGTGAGTGACTTCAAAGGAAATTGGGAAAGGAAGGATTGTCAGAAAGGTTCTTTGCTTTTTATATGTAGTATAAGTAAGCAGATTTGGTCTTCAGTTTTTGAAAGTTAATAGGAATGAAATGGAAACTGTGTTCTTAGACCTCTTTATCTACATTAACATAGAGCAATGAACCTCTTACAATAGAATAGGAAGAACAAAACTGGTCAATCCCTGTGTAGATAAACTGTTAAGACAATGTTTTTGAGGCAGATCTCAAACTATTCTTTACCCAGCATCTGTGTGTGTCTGATTTTGTGAGTATGTCACCCTTTGTAATCTGCATCATTTGCACTCCTTCATTGTGAACATGACTCACATTCATGAGCTTAAAGTCCTGAAGTCCTGTTTCTGCAGATCTGCACCTCAACAGCCTTTCAAACTTCTGTACTCCAGGTGTTGCAGTGTCTGGATCAGGGAATCAGTCTTTAGGGGTGGCTGGACACTTAAGCCCTCCCACTCAGGCCCTTAGGAAGGCATGAGAGTTTCTCCAGCTGCAAAGCTGTTCTTATCATTTTGTGTGCTTCTCTTTCTCAACGCAGGCGCTTCGATTTCCGTCCAAAAACTGATCCTTACTGCCAAGCTCGTTACACCTTCTGTCCCACTGGCTCTGCCATTCCAGTTATGAAAGAAGAGGATGTCATTGAAGTGTATCGATTACAGGCTCCAGTTTGGGAATTCAAATATGGGGACCTACTAGGACACTTGGTAAAGTCATTGTTTTAACAAAGTTGTAATGGTAAATTCAGCTGAATTCAGCAGCAGATGTCAAGACTGGGAGCTGTAAGGTTGGGATGCTTGAATGGAAGAGTATTAAAGCACACAGGTTAGGCTAGCTGTAGGAGAACTACTCAAAAAGCACTAATTTTCAAACAAAACTTACAGGATTTAGCTCAGCAAAAGAAAAGAGCATCAACAGCGCTGTTAGTGGATTTGCATGTGTTCTCCCATGTAGCTGCATATTGCTAGTGTTTTGTATACACACACCATTATGTTTTGGGTGTCTTGTTTTAGCACTACATCAAGGAAATACTTCTGCTTGTCCCCTTACATCAGATGAAGTAGTTGCTTAGCGTATTAACTTTTCTATTGTTAAAAACTTGGATTTGCTTGAACATTGATATCTATCAAGAGTGGACAGCTAGCTCATCAGAATGGTGGATGATGAGGAGCTGGTTGCTGTTACAGTTCTTTCTTGAATGTTATGATCAGTGTGGAATTGAAGTCTCCATTGGAAGAGTCATGCAAATATGAAAGAATCTCAGCTTCAGTAATACTTACAGCTATGGCAGTAGCAAATTAAAGCATGATTCCTAATGAATAAAGAAATTTTAGTGAACATGATATAGCAGCATCAAAACCAAGCACAGTGAGTCAAAAATAGAAATAGATTCAAATATTTTTGTCTCAGTTGTTAACTAAAGTTGAATTTGTATTTTTACTATCTAGCTTTTAAAAGAAATATTTATCTCATTCTTTTTATGGCTTTTGTTACCAAATCTGGTTTTGGTAACTTGGTTCTGCTCTTTATTACTCTGATGATACCCCTGTGAGGTTAAGGATTCAAAAGTCAGCTGGTTTTGATGATGAGCTCCCACTGAGTATCTGCCTCTAAGAAACAGAATGTACAATGGATGGATAGATAAGCACTGAGACAACATACAGCTTTGATAGCAAAGTGTGTATGTAATTCAGTCTGGTATGTTGTGCATCAGTGTGACTGAATCCAAGGTGTTATAGGAACTCTTTCCCCTCCTCTCGCCCTGTTACAGAACAGCTTGCATCATCTTACCTTCTGTACAGGCCAAGCTGAAGTTGTTACCATGTTAACATTTTGGTGTTTTAGTTGTTTGGTTTTTTTCTTTCCCAGAAAATTATGCATGATGCTGTGGGTTTCAAGAGCTCTCTAACGGGCAAAAACTACACAATGGAGTGGTATGAGCTCTTCCAGCTTGGGAACTGCACATTTCCACATCTGCGGCCTGGCATGGACGCACCATTCTGGTGTAACCAGGGAGCTGCCTGCTTTTATGAAGGAATAGATGATGCACACTGGAAGGAAAATGGAACTTTAGTTCTCGTGACCACAATATCAGGTAGATTTTAGATGCTTTGGGTAATGTTAATACAAAATACAGAGTCAGCCTTGTCTTTATGTAAAGCAGTATCTTTTAATTTATGTTCTGTAGGTTATTTGCAGTGTTAGTCACTGATGCTAATTTCAAAAGCTCTTAATACAGAAAGTGGCATGAGGCTGCTGCCTTTTGAACAACGCACACTGAAGAGTTGTTAAATGAGAGTCATTTGGTGTTGCTGTACAAAAACACTTGAGTCTCTTGAGTGTAAAAATAGCAGAACAGCTTATAAGAACCATTATGGACTCTTTTCACATGGCTTCACCAAAACAAAACCTATTGTGAAGTGCCAGATGACTGCTGAGATAGAAGAACTGCTGAAAATGTGTTCATTACTGAGCAAAAAAATAAGGCATATTTAGAAACAGTCTAGATACAAAAAATATCAGTCTCTATTTCCATCTCCCCCATTATGTGTCATAAAAACTGCAAATGTCCCTACTAACAGGTCTCTGTCATACACTGGAGAACAAACCTAGGGCATACACCTCTAAATGCGTGGATAGTCACCAGAATAGCTTCCTGGTATATACTGAACACTGCAATCCTAAAATGAAAAGGTCATTTAAATAAATCTGATTGATTGCTCTAGTAATAGAGTGAATGACTTAGCAAAAAATGTTCACTGAGGACTTGGAGAACTGCGTTTTTTATGTGACCCAAACCACTTACTCTCTTGACGTTAGTGTCATGTACAAGGCACAGCAAAGAGTCAGCTGACAGCTAGCATAACATGGTGCTTTAGGTGTGCCCGATCCCACCTGTAGCAACTTTGCTGGTCTCAGTCTCTACGTAATCTATCCAGTGCTGTTAAGAAATTCTAGGCAGTTCTTCAAGCAGTGAAGTGAAGCTGCTTTCCTGTGACTTTGTAGTTCATGGCTGAAGTTTTTGATGCTCACTACAACTGGATTCTGATGTATGAATACCAAGTTAAAGATGTTCATACAGTTGTGGAACTTCTAGTTCTTCCTGCCTATGTGGATTATTTGATGCATAAGAAGGGTGAGGTTAGGCTGGTGCCTCGTGGAGGCATTGTTGAGGTCTTTCTTCTCTCACTTCTCATTTCCATGAAATTTTTAGAGGTAGGATATTGGAGGGCTTTGAATTGTCTGAATGTGACTAGGAATCTGAAAGTTACTCTGGAGGAGAGGGAGTGGATGCAAGCACAGTATCATGAGCTGAACTTGCTTCTGTCAGAGAGCAAGCAAAAACATGCCATCTCATGGGAGAGCTTTAATGTAAGAAATGGCTGGATCCTCTTACCCTTTGTGAGATTTTATAGAGCTGTCAGCTATCACTGTCAGACACAACAGTGAAGCCATCTCATTTTCTTTTAAAGCCCATCACAAAGGTTAATGTTACTTAGGAGTATGTTTCTTCTGTGGAAATAGGGCAGGAATATGCAGTCTGATTTTTTGCTTGTCTAGCTATCTTCCAAAGATTATCCTGGAGCCATGCATTAACCTGTAGTACTTTAATTTAAGATGTTAAGGCCAGAATCATATTATGTCCATCTCGGTCTTGTTAGGAGAGACAAATCCTTTCCAATAAGGTACCTTACAGAATATGCAGTAGGAAGCTAATGTGTAGGAATTAGAGAAGATAAAGGGAAACTTCAAGCCCATCTACAGTGTATGAAAAGTACTGTTCTTGATACAGATTTAATGACTTGCTGTTTTATTAAACCAAGGCACAGGCCATTAAAACTTAAAGTACCTAATCCTTCCACTAGGCAGAGTGATTGTTATGTTTAGTGTGAAGTCCAAAAGCTCTGAAGTGGGGAGTAAGGAGCAGTTATAATGGAGTAGCCTAGGAGGCGAACATGCAGAGCTTTAGTTACTCAGAGGTAGTAACTACCAGGGAGACAAGCTGAGTTAGAGATGTCTTCATCATTCCAGTTGTGAAAGCACCATCACCTAAATATTCCAAACCCATACTGTAAATAAAAAAATAATCCCCAAAGTCTTAAAAGTTTACTGGTCTTCACATCCCATTTATCATTTGGCTCAATTCAACTCTGCTGGCTGAGGAGCTGCTAAAACAGCAGTGTCTCAGTCTAAGGTTTCTTTTGTGAAGAGACATGGCAATTTATGCCCTGAATTGCTGAATTTGGTTAAAACTTGAAGTGCACAAATGTCTGTTGCTCTTGTGAGCACTTTGTCAGCATCTCTTGTAGGTTGTACTACCTGCCCTGTTTGTCTGCATGGATAAAACAAAATGGGAAGTGTCATGGTTCTCTTACGTTTGGATGGTCTACCATAGTAGGAGGAAAAGGGTCAGAAGAAAGAATTAGTTTTAAATAACTGGCATGTAAATGTAGTTTATTCAGTGGGGTATCTTCTCCCTCCAGCCTAAACCTTGTGCCTGTATATGGTTGGGTAATGCAGGTAAACTTTTGCAGGGGAGGGAGGTGAATCTTGAAATAGATGGGAAATATTCTGAGTTTGTTTGTGTTTGTTACCTTGTCTCTGTAATACTTATTTTCATCTCTTACAGGAGCAATGTTTAATGAAATGGCACAATGGGTAAAATATGACAATGAGACTGGCATTTACTATGAGACCTGGACAGTTCAAGCAAGTCCTGAAAAACAATCAGTAATATGGTTTGACTCTTATGAGTGCTCCAAGTTTATACTGAGAACTTACCAGAAGCTGGCTGACTTAGGAGCTGTATTTAAGAAGATACAAACAAACTATACAAGCATAATTTTATTCAGTGGAGAACCTGTTTATTTGGGAAATGAAACATCTATTTTTGGACCATTAGGAAATAAGACACTGGCAGCAGCTATAAGAGACTTCTACAATCCATTTAAACCTCATCAGTCAGTCAGAGAGTTTTTTGTGGATCTTTTAAAAATAATTGATCGTGTCATCTTGAATCATCAGTTTTACCTCTTCTACAACTTGGAATACTGGTTTTTACCTATGAAGTTCCCTTATCTCAAAATAATTTATGAAGAGGTCCCTTTACCTGTTGGAAGCAAAGCATCCTTTGGTGTATAACTACTTTCTGAAGAACCAAACTTGCCCGTATGTCAGAATATTCTGAAGGATTTTTGGAGTGCTACTATGATGTTGTTAAAGGGTTTAGTGTTTCACTGCTAACTGTAAAAGTTGGGTTGGAAAGGCTTTACGAGACTATGTGAAAGACTATGCTTTTTTTTTCTTATTACCTGCATAACACGCTCATGAATGCTGCAGCATCTCTGACTGGATCAGCTTCTGTGTAGCCATGGCCACCTGCTAACTGAAGGGAGGTTGCTGTGGCTCCTCTGGCTGAATTTGACAGTGCCAGAGGGGGACTGAGGGGGCAGCAGCCTGTTCTGGTCTCAGGTGATCTCCACATGCATGGCCATGTGGCAGCAGGTAGCATCTGGCCACCAACATTACAAGGACTAAATCGGCTCTTCTGTGTCTTGAGCTAAGAAACCTGAGTGTCTTGATGTGTCCAATTCCTTCAACATGTGCCTTTGATTGGTGTTTCTGTAGTTCTTTGGTTTTTAAGCTGGGACCTATGAACTGTTCTCCAGTATTCAGCAGGGGCGGAAGGTGCAGTGAATCTACTAGAGGATGGCAGGGGTGGTATCTTTTCAGCACTTTGCTTACTTCACCTATACTATAAACACAGTACAGATGGCTCTTCCTCAGCTTTGTGTGTTCTGTCCCACAGATGAAAACCAAACTGCCTGTTTTGACATCAGTTTTGGTGGGTAACTGCAGTGTTCTAGCAGTCTCCTGCCTTAAGGTCTACTTCAGACTTCAGTTAAGTCAGTTTCAGAGAACTCATCAGTATAGACCTTTTAAATATCTTTAAAAGCATTGAATCCTTAATATGAAAGAAGCAATGACAGCTTGTGGGGTGTCAGTGTTGCAGTTAAAAATCCATGCTTGTCCCAGAATTGCCCATAAAAGTTGACTGCAGCTCTTGCTGGCAGTGGTGCTTGCAGTAGTGGTGCTGTGCCAGCTCTACTGTCAAGTCCCAGCCTAGAGCAGGTTGTCAACTAGTTTGTTCCCTTTAGACCCAAGTGACCCAAGCCAAGAAAACACTGGCTTTCTGGAAAGCACTGAGGTGGCTGCACACAAAAAATACAGCTGCAGAGGCATAATCATCCCCAAGTGTATGCAGCTCATTCTGGTGGATTTTTTAAACCAGCTGCAGAATGAATAATGCTCCTCCAGAGGTTATTGCTGTCTCATGGGCAAGTGGGAACCCAGAAACCCAGCTCTGCAGTTTCATTTGGCTTGAGCCAAGCTAATAGCCTACTGCAGCCTGAGAGGGGAGTGATTTGGTTCAAATCATAAGAATGGCAGAAAATGAACCTTGTATTTAGAAAGTCACGAAAACTAATCTTGTTTATGACTCATTTTTATGACTTTGAAACCCTCAGTGTTGTCAAACCTATATTTGTCTTCCGGGGGAAAGACCTCAACCTCAAAAACCAGTGTCTGAAGCTCTCTGAAGAGGAAATTAGGATCACAGAACTAAGCTAGTAGAAGCCCCCAGAGCTTCTCTAGCATTTGCTAAAAAGCTGAAGAACTTTTAAAGGCTGGAGAATAGATGATATGGCAAGGAAGGTCATGCTGCCTTGTAGCAGAGTAGTGGTCTCTACTCATCCTGACAGTACTATTCATTCACTGAACAATACTTCTCTGTCTTTACTCTTTTGCCTAACCTAAGGAGCCTACACGCCAAAGTAATGCTTTTCCCCTAAGGGTTGGATTATTTTGTGCTGCATACCAGAGCCTTACAGAACTGGAAAGGCCAAATCCTGAAATACACAGCTAATGGTAGCTGAATCATGCAGCTTCTAACACTCAAAAAGGTGGGTGTTTGTGAACCAGTAATGTAGAGTAAGCTTAGACAACAACTTGCCAGAGCTGACTGGTTGCAGAGGTAAAAACCATATTCATAAAACTTGATCAAAAATAGTTTGTATGAAAGACATAATTATTTTTCATGTCTGTGGTCAAATGTAACTTCATGGTTCTATCAGTACAAGTTTACAATATTTTAAGATTTTTGTACTGAAGTATCAGTCCTGCTCACTTTTCCTGTTTGATCTTTACAATCTGCCTAATTTAGCCTAAATTTTACTCCTGCCCTACTGCTCTGGGTGGTACTGGGAGTTGATTCAAGAGAAACAGTTACAGTTCTGACAACAGGATAGTTACTTGACAAGAATACCGCAGCCTTGCTGGCAGAAGCAGCAAGAAGCAGTTCGAGATGAAATCTGAGTGTATTCAGCAATAGATCACACTGGCAATGACTTGTCGATTCCTCCACAGAGCCATGTGTGTATTCAAGTCTCTTTCACACTTTGAACTCTATCATCTGCTTAAAGGTACCAATTATCAGTGTAGGAGTTGCCCTTTATTTAACATACATTGAGTTCTGTCTGAGGCCAGTATTTATTCCTTCGGGGCACACAGCCGCAGAGAGTTTCTCACTTTTTTTTCTGCTCTCCACTGGGGAGGTTTTGTAGAAGTTAATTGTTCAGACTGAATGCACAGCTGGGTGGGAAGAAACTCCACCAGTGCAAACTGCAATCCTGGAAGAGGGGCAGTTGTTGAACAACTATTGCACAGGAATTAGTCGATGAGTGCAGTGCTCTTTTGTAAGCAGAATCCAGAATCTTGAGTTAGGCCTACATAATTAGATCCAAAATAACACAGAGTTGATGCACAAGCTACTTCTGCAAAGTTAGACAAGCCCAGAATAGATCCATATAGATGACACTTTTGTCACTTAAGAAGCAAGTGTTAGATGTCACAAACAGCTTCTGTGTGCCTGATGATCTGTTCTTGTTTGTGACTGAAAACCACCTCTGACCTCAAGCATTTGAGATGGACAGCCTCCTCCTGAAATCACACGGGGGAGCAGAAGTATTAGGATCACTCACATCCAGGTGGTATTAGCACTTGTCCAATGGTAGGAACCAGGGGACTGTCCTAACTGCTGGGCTCAAGGATAAGCTCCTTCTTTCTCCAGTGACTGTGGCACTGAGTCTTTACTCACACTTTGAATACAGGACTTGTTCATCTGTTTGGACTGTGCTTGGTTCTGCTCTTATGAATGTTGCAGTTAAGGGTAAAAATACACATTTGTTCTGTAATACAACAATTTCCAAGTCTGCACAGTCATCTTGTGCAAAACTCCTGAATTGTTACACCACTGAGCTGCTTGGGGCTGTAACCCACACTTCCTCCTAGGACAATTCTCAAGTGAAGCAGATCCTGGCTGCTCACACTTCAAGGTCAAACAGAGCATGCAGCTCTGTTCCCCAAAGGACTGTGAAATGAAAATTCCTGGTACAAATGCTTTCTGCCTTCCCCCTCACAAACCCACTCACAGATGTTCTGGATTAGGAGACCTGTTGTTGCCTTCAGTATCGTAACTTGTAACCACTTGTGTTCAGAGGTAGGATCTGTCACAGCACGCATTAACAACTACCCAAAACTGGACAACCAAGCCAACACTGGATTTGATTCTTCTAAAAACAAGAAATAAAGGTGAACTCAGGGGAAAATGATACAGCTGTGACACCCACATTCCTGTTTCTAGTGAACTTCATGAGTCTGTGGTACTCAGCACTAGTTGTGCCATGATTCTTATGTATTCATTATTCAACTGTTCCAACATGTATAGAAGGCAAAATAAAATGTAAAAAATTTGCTAAAAAGGAGCATTGTAGCAACTCTCTTCCCTGAGAAATCAGTAGTGTAGCTGGACTGTTTGAGATAAGGATTCTCTAATTGGTTTGGTGTATAGAAACAGTTGACTTTCAGTGGAAGAGACAACTGCTTTCAAGCCTGTTTTCTTATCCCTGAACGTCTTGATAACTGTTCCAATACTGTGTTGCATCCATGAAGGACTTTGAAGTCTGTGCCAACAAAATAGAGGCTTCTCAGAACAGGTCTGTTACCTTGCTAGGGAAGCATTCTGTTGCAATGAAGCACATGGCTTTCAGCTCCTAAAATGTTCCTCACCAGAGGTCTCTATGTGAGCACCAGAATTCTGGGTTGCAAAGACGTGAAGTCCAGAAGTGGTATCTGGTATTTAGGTTGTGCCTTTCCTTTCAGTTATTCTTGCTACCATCATGCTGGCAACTTACCTTGCAAGCATCAGGACACCAGCAGTCAAGGTCCAGAGAGGTTTTTGCTGCATTACTAGTGGGATTACTTGACATTAATTTAGTGAAAACCCATTCTCTTCCCCAGATTACAAGCGTTACTCTGCCTTGTAATACAGGCAATTCTGAGAGTCAGGTGACAAAAACCACAGAGCTCTTTTACTTTTATGGACTAAATATATTGACACCTTTCATACAAATAAAAGCAAATTATAGTATTACAGTAATTTAACAAATTCTAATACAAAAACTGTGTATTTAATAAAATGCAATTTTTAAATCAAAGCTCCACAGAAACATACAACTGCTCTATAAAGATGTCCAGTCCGCTGAGCATTGTTTGCTCAAAATATAGTTATGAACTTAAATACACTCATAAGTGTTTTACACTGAACTATACATTTGGATAAACAGTACTGAAATCAGAAATTAAGGAAATCTACTTATTACCAGAAGGAGCTGTACAGCTCAAGCAAGAGTTCAGCCTAGCTTGCAGCCAGAGCAGCTCTGCCTCACTAATGGCTGACCACACCTGCTAAACATGTAGCTGTCACGTCAGCACTTTAGTGTTACCAATCAGGAACGTCAGAGAGAAAATGATGTAACTGTTGGTGGTAAGAAATGAAGTCACAAGCCACATTGAGATCACAGCCAATGCCTCACCTACACCACTTACAGATTAAAAACTTTCTTTAACAAAACTATGTATCAAATGTTCAAAACAAATTTCTCCCTATTGCTCTACTTCAGCAAGTTTACTCCTTTTGGGTTTTTAAACATTATGAAATGACAGAACTAGCTGAATTAAAGGTATACAAAATTATTAAACATCCACTTTATACATAAACATTTCTGAAACAGATTTACAGTATACAGTTAGTTTATACAGCTTAAACAACTGTTACAATGTCATTTCTCTCAAATTGAAAGCAGCCAAAAGGTCTAAGGTTTTCTGAAAAGGTCCTTGGTCACTATTCAAATTTTACCCTTTTTGTCTCACACTACTCACACCCATGTCATCAGAATAACATTGCAGGGTTCATTTCATACACTATACATTATTCCATCCCACTGTATGCTGCCAAACCGGTTAATGTGCACGAAAAGCTCATTAACTACAACATGGTTTTAAATACAATGTATCTACATTTTCCCTCAGAATGCTTTCGCTTCCTGAGCTAGACATAAAATACCTTAAAACAGGTTTAGATGCAGATCCGAGACCCCAAAAGCAAACTGTATTAAAATGCCTAGAGAGGGGGGAAAAAACTTCCCCACACTCGTTTTAGTAGCTCACACTACTGTTTGTTTGTGCTCTACATACATTTTAGTTGGATCTAATAATCTGTTGAATAAGGTAGCAAACTTACTATTTGAGTTGTCTAAACTTACTACTCTGCATTGCTCTTGCCTTTTATGATTTTTATATAACAATGTCTGTATTTCACAGGCTACTAAACACTTCTTATAAACTTCCATCTTGTTATCTAGATGACAGGATTAGAAATGCAGTTTTCAACAAAAACATGCAGTTTTTGGTGGAGTTTTGTTTTTTTAAAGATCAGATCTGGTTGTATTTAATACTACTATGTAAATCAAAGAAGGATAGCATATTAAAACTGGTATTTTGCAGGTACATTTCAATATTTTAAATATATTTTTTATATTTCAAAGAATATTTGAGATCACTTTCAATGAAGAAGATCAAATCTAAAACAAACCTGATTTTCCTTTGGATGAAAATGGGTTTTGGAGCTGTGAAATCTATTTTCGGATCTGGATTTCAAAAATAATTTTTGAAAAAAAGATTAATTTTCTAATCAATGAATTAACTTGCAGTAAAATCTATATTACTAAATAAGCTTATATTGCAATATGGCAAACTTGGGTTTAAGGTGCTATTCCGTCTGCCCTGGAGTCTCTTAAGGACTTTACCATGTGGGCATCATGTCCGGGAACCAGACTCTACCGAGATGCTTTGAAACTTCCCAATGAATCTGCTCTAAGCTGTATTTCTGATCAGGAATCAAAACTTCCTCCATAATTGAAAGCTGAGAGAGACGACCACCACACATCTTCACAAACTCAACAAAGGCACTGCAAGAGACTTCACATTCTCCTAGGCCAACAGCTGACAGATACTTGCACCGCTCGGCAATACAGATCAGCTCCTCATCCAGCGGCCGCAATCCATTGGCACACACCACCAGTTCAACCAGCCGAGGGCACGTCATCCCAACGCGGCCAAGTACGTCTTTGCTTACTGATCTTCCAAAGTAAAGGTGAGTGACAGGTATTTCGTAACGAAAGAACGGGTCAAACTCTTCCTCATACAAGAAAAAGTACATTACTAAATTTACTTTGGGAGAATGCTTGATGAAAGCGTCCCAGCTGCTCTTCTGAATCGTGTGGAACTGAGTCTGCCCAGGATTTTCACTGACAACGTCAATGCGCAAGTGTTCTAACCTGACGTGCTTTTCAGAAGACAAAGCAAGCAGCAGCTCGTCACTCAGCAGGTGGTAGTTCAGGGCCAACTCACGTAAGCCATGGCACTGGTCAGCCACGCAAAGGATACCTGGGAGAACAGAACATTATGAAAGGGTTACACAGACAAATGTACTAATAACTGAACAAGAAACATAGGAGCGCGTTTGTTTATGTAATGTCTGGAGAGTGCAAAGACCACCTATTTCAACATGTAACCAAGAGCTAGTATGAAAACAAAAATCACACTGGACAACCTAAAAATGAATCTTTTCCATAAGCGTGACCTTGTGACTTCTTTGCACCTACGTGGTAAGACAGACATGCACAATGTGACTGTAGGTATGGCCAGACTTCGCGAACACATATTTGGGCAGGGCTCTCCCCACATGGGTGTGCCCTTCCAGCCTGCACAGTGGATTTTTTAGGTGAGGCACAACGTGCACAGAACTGGCCCCACCGTTTAAGTCCTGAGGTCCATTTGCCACAGCCGAGTGAGCTTGGACAGTGACAGTGAAGTCCTCGGGACTGTCACAGCACCCGGTACTAACCGGGGCTGACCCTGCTGAGCATCCGAGATGTGACAGGATGGGATGGCAGGGAGGCATTCAACTGCCAGGGGACGGTCCCACTGAGACTTGAACTCAGGTCCTTGGGATTCAGAGTCCGGAGTGCTCTCCATTACACCGTGGGACTGCCCCACAATGTGACTACATCACATTGTAAAAATGCAATAGTAAAATAAAAAGTTAATATATAAATAGAAGTGACAAATACAAAAATAGCATAATCTGACTGTTCTACCCTGTTGTTAAGACCACATACACTGAACTTCATTTTTGTAAAAGGTCCTTACTCATGGTAAAAGCATTTCCCTTGCCTGCTCTGTAAGAACTGCTGCACCTCTGTGGCTGAAAAAAGCAACTGTGAATGAAATTTGTCACCTGCAGAAAGCAAACATAAAATCAATGCTAGATTTCAATTAAATAATGAAGCTGCTGCAGTCAGTATTTATTGTTTCTATCAAAGTGTAAGTATTTTAATCTGGAAAAGCTACAGCAAAAATGAGGCAAACCACTAAAAACTGGGAGCAGTAATTTCTAGAACAGCAATTTCCAGATTCTCCTTTTAATGAATCAACATAACCTGCTGCTCACAGAAGACAAAAACATTAACAAAAATAATTCAGTTCAGTCTAAGGTTTCCACTCATCCTATTTGTGCATACTAGGGATGGTACCATACTGGTAGCAGTACTGAAAAAAATGAAAAGCACTATAAAAAGCATACAGTCCTCTGCATTTCATGTGACCCAGAAACCCGTGAAATGTGGGATACAGCCTTTCCATTAATAGAGGTGATGAGAATATAGCATTGAACATGGAACTGAAAAATCCAAGCTCAATACACTATAGCTCTGAAGCAACAGTTATTTTAAGATACAGCTATTAGACTTAAGAGAAGCCTTGACTGAGCATAGAAACACATTCTTAAAAAAAAAAAAATCACTGCAAGAACACTACATGAATATATACACAAAAAAAGTATGTATTTTCCACTCAAGGACTTGCAAGAGCATATGCATGGAAAATTATATCAAATATTTTAATTTTAAATATAAAAAACTCTGTTAGATGACTAAAACCAAAGCAAAACTTCAAAATTTAGACAATTTTAACCCAACCCTTATTGCAACCACTTCCTGTAAAAACAGTAAGTATAGGCATACTTCTTTCATTTGGGGAGGAAGGGATGGGATCCAAGAGGCAGTGAAAATACAGGAATACAGGGTTTGGGGAGGGGGGGAAAGGCACCTTTTCTTCCTTTGTAATATTGAAGTACAAAATTAGAACAAAAGTAGAATTACAAAATTCTAGGTACCTTCTACACGTTTGTGATACTATTTCCTATCTTTGAACCATAACAAAGTTATTCTTATAGCAACAAAAAGGCTACTATGACCACTCCCTTTAAGCAGACTCAGACATGCTGCTGCAGAACACCTAGATTAGTTGACATATACAATATTCTAGGCATTTTCAAGATTCATATACATTTTATCATCACTGCAAAGCTTTAGAAAATGACCTGCTACAAATTTAGCATCCAAACCAGCTTGTTGTTCTGGCTGTCATCCTTCCACAAATACTCTTCGTTAACTTTAGGGTACATTATGGACAAGTACATGCAAAAAGGAAACAGCTGGGGTTCAGCTTACTCCGATTTTTTTTATGGGTCTGAGACTGGATATCCACAATCTGTCAATGAAATTATGTATCCTGCATATAGAGCTGACAATGAATACAGTGCAGGTAGTTACTGGAGAGCCTGCCTGGAGCCCATGTTGTTCACAGAACATCCCCAGGCACTGCTTAAACCTTTGTGTCACTGAGAGGTAAATAGCTCTGGTATCATACTGCAGAGACTTGCATGAAAATGATCCCTGACACATGATGCCCCTGATGCAGACACACCCTGCACCACTCTGCTTCCTTACTTCCCCACTGCAAGAGCAGCAGTGCTCCTACCACCAAAGCAGAGCAGAAACACAGCCTTCACAGAACGCTTTCCATTCCCTCTGTTCCAATAATTAATATTTCAGAGGGGAAACTGCAAACAGAATAAACTTCAGATAAGATCACAAAGATTAGAAATATACATCACTGCCTGTTTTTCCAGCCCAGACTCACACATGCCTCTTTCTTTGTACAGTAACTTAAGAGCAATTCACAGTTTGATATCAACCTTTTTCCTTTATCCCTGCACTAGTGCAGGGATACCTGCATTACTCTTTTCTGTCCTTCACTAGCAAGTTGCTTGAGAATTCATCTAGTAATGAACAGCCCCCCTGGCTCCAATCTGAAGACATTTTAACTGCATCTATAAGTAATTCGTTTTGCAACTCACACCCCTTTTGGTTCATTTAAAGTTTTTCCACATTTATAGTAACCTAATTCTAATATTCCCATTAGAAAAAAATCCAGGTCACATTTTCCTTCAAGAGTCTCTGTTTTGCAGCCTGCCTGCTCTTGAAGCCAGCTATCCAAATACCAGCTCCTTTCTTTGGTTCCACTTGGTGGGTTGTCTCTGGCTGGTCACCAGGTCCCCACAAAAACTGCTCTAGCACTCCCCTTCTCAGCTGGGCAGGGGAGAGAGAATGTAATTAAAAGCTCGTGAGTGGAGAATAGAGCAAAAGGGAGAGGTCACTCATGAAATACCATCACAGGTGAAACAGACTCAAGTTGGGGAAATCAGTTTAATTTATTATCAATTAAATCAGAGTAGGGTAATAAGAAATAAAACTGAATTGTAACACTCCTTCCTTCCTCCCAGGCTTAACTTCCTCATCATATTCTCTACCTCCTGCCCCCAGAAGTGCAGGGAGACAGCAAATCGAGGCTGTGGGGAGTTCTTCACATTTTTACGCTGCTCCTTCCTCCTCAGGGGGAGGACTCCTCACACTCTTCCCCTGCTCCAGTGTGGGGCTCTATCTAATGGGAGCAGTCCTCCACCAACTTCTCCCAGTGGGAATCCTTCTCAGTCTGCAGTTCTTCACCAACTGCTCCAGCATGGGTCTCTTCCATGAGGTGCAGTCCTTCAGGAACAGACTCCAGTGTCCCCCACAGCGTCAAGTCCTGCCGGCAAACCTCCTCCAGCATAGGCTGCTCTCTCCACAGCTCTGGCAGGAGAGACTTCTAGCATGAGCTTTTCAGAGGGTCACAGCCCCATTAAGGCATCCACCTGCTCCAGCAAGGGGTACTCCAGGGGCTGCAGGTGGATCTCTATCATGGATCTCCATGGGCTGCAGGGAGGGACAGCACATCTCACTATGGTCTTCACCACAGGCTGCAGAGGAATCTCAGGTCTGGTGTCTGAAGCACCTCTTCCCCCTCCTTCTTCAGTGACCTTGGTGTCTACAGAGTTGTTTCTCCTACACAGTCTCACTTCTACCTCCAGCTGCAATTGCTCTCCTGCAGTAACTTTTCCCCCTTCTTAAACAAGTTATCCCAGAAGTGCTACCACTGTCACGGATGGGTTTGGCCTTGGCTCTGTTGGGCATGGGGGAAGCCTCTAGCAGGTTCTCACAGGAGCCACCCCTGTAGCCCCCTCTCCCCCACCACTACAAAAAACACTGCCATGCAAACCCAGTACATCCACTTTTGTCTCCAATTCAGGGCACACCCCATGCCAGAATTAAGCAATCAAACTCGCCAGCTGTTTGCTTAGCACTCCCTGGTATCTCAATCTATTCATCTCCACTCCATGAAGGACAGTAGTAGTGCTGCTCCTTGCTCCTTAGACAGGCATGACCATTTCTTACCCACTGTTCCTTCAATTTAAAACCGTACAAGATACATCAATCAGAACACACCAGTCAAGCAATTCTGTAAACCCCTGCTCCCCTTCCAAATTATCCCAAGTGTACTATGTTCCAGTAAAACCTTCCAGCAAGGATTAGTCACAAGCCACCAAAGTCTGCTAGAGCTGACAGGTTACTCTGGCATCCAAGTCCAAGAAAATATTTCTCTCTGCCCAGCTACAAATTATTGCTGGAGCCTCTTCCTCTTGATAGACACATTACGGCTCGTATACTTCTCAGACACAAAGATGATTCTCAAAAAACCATTTTAAGTCAGAAAAGCCAATTTAAGCAATCCCCTATCTGTGATTACAATGCTTTGGAGGAAATAACATTCCAGTTAACACATTGGTGAACACTTTGATGGACCGATCTGCTGCAAAACAAATGTGCATTTTCAGGACTTTTTTAATACAAAATCAAACACAAGATGTTGTCTGAGGGATACAGCTGCAAAAGGTATTAAGTTTTTTTGTTTGTTATCACTACAATAATATGCCCTCTGCTACAGTAGTGTTTTCCCCACATATTAGGAATCCTACTGGTGATTTTTATAATATTAAAAACATAATATACCTAACATATACAGCTGCAATACATTTGCACAAAGAAAGTTATGATAACTACAGTAGTTACCACTCATCCTCAGAAGAGGAATCAAACTAAGTTGCCAGCATCTCATTTACAATTCCTCTTCCATTTCTCAGTGAAAAACTTTTAAATGTTAAGCTGATGGGCTGTTAATAAATCTTAAACTTGCTGTGCACTGCATAAGCCTTCCACAAATGTTAATTCTATGCACTTCAACAGTCTTGAGTGATTTCATTCTGACGAGAGCAGGCTTCATTCTTGCTACGGACACACTTAGTGTTAACGAAGTACATTTGGTAACGGTAGAAGTTCTGCACAGTTCAGTCTCATCTCCCCTTTGTTGATGCTGTCTACACTTACTCTCCAGCAACAGATCAGAATGACTTTCAGAACGACTAAATCAGCATCTCCACAATCCGTGATACGGCAACATCAAACCCAACACATAATAAAATGTGGAAACTCACATTCCAAAAAGCTTAATTATACTGATATACTTAGTCATTGCAAAAGTGGTGCCCTATTAAGCCAATATACACTCTTTAAGTTCCACATGATGTTAGTTATTTGCCCATAACAGATATGCACTATTTTACTGTTAGCTCAGTAGTCACTCTGGAAGTGACAGGATAGATGGCTGAAAGACTCTATTCCATGACAGTTGCTGTGAATACCACACTCATCCTCATTCCCCATTAAATTCAGACAGAATTTAACACACACATTATAAATAAACCCGAAACAACAAAACAATCCCACTAGACCACAGCAGCTTACCAGCTGGAGAAACATGAGGACAACTGCTCATTTTCAACAGTTTGAGCGTATCACTGTTATTAGCCACGAGCACTTTGAGAGATGGATCATCTACTGGTGTATCATCAATCTTGAGAGAAGAGAGGGATTTGGAGTTTACAAACACCACTGTCAGTGCAGAAATAAAGTGAGACTGGAGAAAAAAAAAGAAAATTTAAATGAAACAGTGGAATCTGAAGTAAAAATCTCAGTGGTTTTACACACTGTGCACAGCAATCTTAGTTTTCTTCTACTTATTGACAGCATTTGCTGAAAAAGTGTTCTTTTGATATTGCATAAATAAAAATTAATACTAAATCTGACATTTTTAGTAGATTAAGTGTAATAACTTTTTGCTGTCAGTCTATGTATTGAGCAAATCAGAATGTCTAATGTTGAACACAAATCAGAACTTGTCCAGAACCTGACCCTGTATAGGTCACTGCATAGATTTAAATCTATAGAAAGACCATGAGCAGAGGGAAAGCCCAGAAGCCCTAGTTTTGAGAATAATTTGCAAGTCACTCTAAAAGAAGCATGTTCTAAGAACAGGAATTCCCACATGGTAAGTTGTACTGCATTGGTGAGATGCAAATATGGTCAGTAGTGGCAACCCTGTAATGTTGTATCCAAAGCAAAATGATACTACTGCCTGCCTACCACCCCACCAAAGGATTTAGGGTTTGAATGGATTTATCTTGGAAAGCTAACAACAGAGCCAAGGAGCAGGTGATCAATTAATTACTGATTAAGCAGCATAGATAATGTAGATCCAGTGCTCCAAGTTGCTCCTCAGCATTTTTACATAATCACTAAAACTTATCAGTAAAGACAGAGCCCAGGGTACCTTTAACTTGGGAAACACACACTAAGGAGCAGATACAGCCAGCGCTTGTAGGAACTGGTATGGAGGAAGTGAATTAGCTCAGCTTCATGACTCCTTACAAGACTGAGGGAATAGAAGACTTAAAATATTTTGTCCTTGTGCTACATTAAGCTTCCATAAAATGACCTGCTACTTTGACTTCAATACTGCTTCGCTCTGAGCCACATGCACATCCTGAATTCAGTTACGTAAGAGAAGTCCTGGCAACAGTATTTGTTCATTCCTATGTGGTATGTTTGTGATTTTTGATAAAACTCACACACAATCACATTTAGAGGAGGAATTAATATTTTCACACTAATGCAAACTTTCAAGGTCAGTTCATACAAGTGGAAATAAAGTTCAACTCAGAATCTTTATGCATTCTGGCAACATGATTATATATGTTATACACAGAAGAAAAGGTGGTTTATTTATATTATACCTACAACAGTTTAAATTTTTAATCATTAAATTCATGGTTTATATTTAATATTAAATAACTCTATATAATTTCCACTCTGTATTCTGAAAGTATTAGTACTGTGTTTTTATTCTCTATATTTAGAAAGTATTTCCTTCACTAAGAAGGCTGTTAAATTCAAAGGCAAAGAAAGTTAACCACATTTGTAAAAACAGGTAACCTGAAACTTCTAGTTTGAAGAGCTAATGAAAAACAGGCAATATCATCCCAACTTGTCAAAGCTGGTCTTTTCAATATTGCCACATACGTAGCCTATAGTATGATTCTTTAAAAGATTCATGTAGAAGGTACTTAGTGAAAAGACTAGGCAACACCATGCCAGATATGATTTACAGACATTTGTCAGATGTCACAGCATTACTTGAAAACAGAAAATAAAGATAAATCTTGATAAAGATAATGCAAAATACTTCAGACCTCCTATACAGTCTGATAAAAATTAAAAAAAAAAATCCCAAACCACTCTATAGTATTAACCATTTTTCAAATACATTCATCTTCGTGTGCTTCTCATCTAATGGGCCTGTTACTAAAGGCTTCTCACAAGAATTTAGCTATGCTCCAATTTAATTTAGTTTCATTAGTGGTCCAGAAAATTTTAAAATCAATGCTGGTTCCAGATGCCAGTGACAGGATTATCTGAATGGTAAACACCAAGAGACAAACTATGCCCAGAGCTAATTCTGGGTCATTTTTAAAGGCCATATGTAAACCCATTAGGAACAAAACCAGGAAGCCTGTATTTTAGAAGCCTTGAAGGTGAGTAAGACCATAGCATGAATAACTACAAATAATTACTCAGCAAGTTAAACAGGACCATTACGTATCCCTCCTGTGAAAGCTAAGTAAGAGAGCTAGAACAACATTCATAGTAAGAAAGAAAACAATAAACAACACCTGAAAGGACAAAGTATTCTTAACACACTGAGAATGTGTTTTCACTACATTCAGGTTTTCTGATCACCACAACTCAAAGGACAACAGAAAAAAAGGAAAAAATCGTACCAAAACTAGTTAAATACCTGGTAAGCCTCTCTGAAAAAACCAAGGATTAAAAAAATATACTCAAAAGAACTACATGATGTGGCTGTGCAACAATTACTGGCAAGGGCATTAATTGATAATCTTTCTGTGGCTAACCTTGTCACAGAAGCTTACTAACCTGCAGCTTACTTCCTTTCCCATGGCTGTCTGTAGTTCTTCCTTACCCTTGTAGCATCACCACCAATGACATCACTGAGATCTAACTAATGGTCTAGTTGTGTCTGGCCCTTCACAACCACAATCCTGCTCCTTAGCAATAGTACACTTCCACCTCATAGCAAGAATTCTTCAGAAGCACATGTAAGAGATTTGCTATCTTGCAGATTAGATGCCTTCTAACAAGGTCTCATTTTTTATTAACTTGCAAGGAAAAAATTGCACTGAAAATTCCAGAAATACAGGGCACTTCACGCAAGAAGCTGATGCTTGACTGCATGACATGAAGTATTGAAAATCATGATCATATTGCTTTCCAAAGAGAGCTCATCCACCACACAAACCCTATGGCAAGTCCCCACGGATAAACTCTACCACTCATCTGAATGTGTCCTGAACATCCCCCACAATACACAGACCTGATTCGTTCGGCCTTTGGACTTGCACCATGCTGCTCAGTACTACACTGAGGTCAACAGACAACAGAAAAATTGCAAAACGAAAATATACATATTAAAATACCTTTGGTAAATCCATGAAGCTTGGCCGGGCAGTTGAAATTAGCCCAAGTGTTTTCAGAGAACAATTCACAAGCTGGGATAAAATATCACAAGCTGCTTCTGCAGACTCCTTGCTACTGTCCACCTTAAAACAAAATGGATTTCATGTTCAGAAAGGACTGGATCAAACACACTCTAACTTTTTTTTTTACCTTATGAAATGTGATGTCAAAAAACCCTCACAAAACACCTCATTGGGAATCCAATGTCATTCTTTTTTCCCCTAAAAAAGTATATATCAAAAATCCAAGATAATTTGCTATAAATTTACTACTCTACTAAATAGTTTGGTAAAATATAGCACAAGGAGGTGTCAGCTAAACAGTTTATTTCAGGATACTCAATCCACATCAAATAATAAGCAAGTGGAGATTCATCTGGACCCAGAGCCTACCCCAATTCCTCTTTACATTCTTCCTTATTAAAATGCAGGAAGTCTATAAATCTTTTACTGTGTGGAAAAGCTGCTGCTATTGACAGTGACTCAGTTCATAACATTGAGCTGCTGGAGAGTTAAGTGCATTATCATATGAACCTACATGACTGGCCTTTCATCATTAATACCACAACAAACATGCAATGGATACTGTAAAAAAACCCAAACCCCACCACTGCAAGAACACAAATCACAAAACCTTTATTAGCCAGTTTGCTATACAATCTAATCACTTAATGTGTCTCCAGTGGGCCTCACCTGACACTCAGACATGCTTTCCAAATAACCCCTTATACACAGCAGGCATAACAGCTTTGCAAACCTACACAACAGTATAAAGCTTGAGAACAAGAGCCTCCAATAAGCCACATTACCTTGTCAGCAATTGATGTAAATCCAGTCAATGCTCATTTTCTTCTCAAACACACACTAAACAGCCTCGATTTTCAACTGTCCAATCTTTCTTTGCCTACAAAAAACACCCCTCACGTTTTCAGCCTTTACAGACTAACAGTCAGTGTTACACCCACTGCCCTGTGTATTCTGTACACTGAAGGACAACTGAAGCAAGACCTTCAAGAAATGATGCAGGTATCACCCTACCAACGAAGGGCTTCTGGAATTCTTCAAAATTACTTAGTGTGAAGAAACACAGACAGGAGGTAAGACACTGGAAGGTCATTCCACTACAGCTACACGTCTTCTTTATTTGGACAGTGATAAAAGCCCTGCAAATCTTGTATCTGGTACTGCAATCAAGCAACAGCAATACCAGGCAGAGGTGCCTCAGCTACCCACATGCTGATGATTCCTACCTCAGAACTGCCTGATCTCAGAACCAAGAATGCTGACCTTGCTGCAGAAGATGTTTCCTTTCCAAATTTCTCACACAGCTGATGCATACACAGCCATGAGCTTCACAGCACCCTTCCAAAGCACAGTGATAGGTAAGCTACCACTGAAGATTTTCATCTGCTGAAAATAATTCCATGCCATAAACAGAACCAATACTGATCAAATGGTCCTTCTCCTCCAGGCACAAAAATACATATACCCCATCCTGAGCAAGTTCCATGTACTTTTTCAGTTAGCTGAAATGCAGTTGTGCTACAGACAAGCCCATACAATTTAATATTCAAACTGCTAGTTGCTGACTAATAGTACTGAAGTCACTCTCTGTGCATTAGATGTTTTCTCACCATGAATACTAGAACCAGCTCCCTACACGACATGAAATGAGGAAATGCTCAGTTTATGCATCCTAATCAAACTTAATTCTGAGGCAGGAACCCAAACATAGAGTTGTACCAAAACTGAAATATTTCTGTCACTCACTCAGGGAGAATTTTAAGCAGCTAAGCTGCTACAAGAAACAAAAAAAAAAACCAACAAAAAACCATTACAAACAAAAATACTTCCATCTAACAGTTGAATTAAGGCAATGAAAAGGTATGTCCAGGACTACTATTCCAAGTTTTGGTCCTGAAAATGCATCCAAACCAAATAATATAATTAGGAGGTAACCTTCATATCTACATGTCCATTTACAGAACCCATTTCTTCTGTACACTAAGCTGGAAAAGGCCACTTACCTCACTGAGAGCTGCCATATTTCTTTTAAACTAAAACCTGCATTTAAAAAGCCTGTAAAATACACTACCTTGAAGCTTACATACTGCAGGTGATTGGAATGCCTTTTTATTATTTGCTTGATTAGCTCAGGATGAGTAGTCCTCAAGTTGGATGTAGCTGGTTGATTCAGTTCAAACTCAAAACACCTCCAGAGATCAGGCATATGAAACACCTGGTTCCAGCTCCGGCAGACCTGGGACGCATGAGCACGATCCAGAAGGGGCAGGTACTGGAACACCTGCAGGATAATGTCTTGGAGCAGGTTTGCCCAGTCAGGACTCTGCACAACTGTGGTTTTCTTCTCTGTAACCTTGTGTCTCTTGGATTCCTTCTCAGTTGTCTCTTCAGATGAACTGCTGTTGGCCTCATTAGTTTTCCTTCCTCGTTTCATTCTATAGGAATAATAATAAAAATCTATTTATTTTGTAAATGTAACAGAGCTGAGACCAATATTAATAGAAAATTATGGAGTTGAAAAAGGATGTTTTCTGCAATGACACTTTTCCAGGTTTTTTTCCCTACTATACATAAAGGAAAAAACCCCAAGTAACAATCAAACTGAAGCTATAGTCTAGAAACATTATCATCTAAACTGATAACTTTAATATTACTTCTTTAATCATTAACAGTGCCAACCCATTTATAATAGTAATTCTCTTCTCGGTGTTTCATTCTTTTATTTGAGAACACTTTGAACCTAATTTGTTTCACTGTTTTTTTCACTATTATTCAGCTGTTCTACTGATGGAAAGATAATCTTGTAAACAATTTTATGAGCTCTGACATTCATATTGCTGCCCCAGTCCTATTTCTTAGAAACAATACTTGAAAACTGTGGAGGGGGAAAAAAATCGGGCCTGGAAATAAATAAAGACTGTATGCAGGCTTGCAGGCATTGCCTGTTGCAGATGTTGTATCCAACCAAGTATTTTTTTAACTAATTTATTTAAAATACTTTAATTCAATAAGGGGCGGTCCCATGGTGTAAAGGAGAACACTCCGGACTCTGAATCCCAAGATCCTGAGTTCCAGTCTCAATGGGACCGTCCCCTGGCAGTTCAATGCCTCCCTGCCATCCCATCCCGTCACATCTCGGATGCTCAGCAGGGTCAGCCCCGGTTAGTACTGGGTGCTGTGACAGTCCCAAGGACTTCACTGTCACTGTCCAAGCTCGCTCGGCCGTGGCAAATGGACCTCAGGACTAAAACGGTGGGGCCAGTTCTGCACACGCTGTGCCTCACCTAAAACATCCATTGCACACGCTGGAAGGGCACACCCACGTGGGGAGAGCCCTGCCCAAATCTGTGTTCATGAAGGTTGGCCATTCAATTCAATAAGCATCTGTTTTTAATTACCATCCTTGAAAACATATTTAATCAAGAACACTGGTGTGCTTTCATTTTCCCGACTAACTAGGAAATAAGGATTGTGAAAGATTTCTAGTAATAACCTCAAAGTTTCAACCTGCAAAAAGAGTTTCCAGAAGGGTTAGAAAACTTTCTTCAAAATTAGATTAACTTCAGCAAGCCTCAGGCAAAAGGCTATCTCACTCTCCACAGCATATACTTTTTTCATAATGATGTTCCTTCAACAAGTTCTACCTTGTATTACATCACTAAAGAGAAAGAAATCTGCCATCACTATGAATATCTGAAATAAATCTAGCATTGGGTTTTGTTCAAAACGTGTTCTTTTGCACATGCCATCTTACAACTGAACTCAGCATCTGGCTGGTTACTTTTAAAAGCCTCAGCAGGATGCACCCCGTGTCCTAAAGGGCTATGAATGAGACCTCATGCTAAACTACAATATGCTCAAGTCTAGCCACTAAAAAGCTGAGAGAATGAAGGGATGGGCTGGGCTTAACATGTATAAAGCACCCCCAGCCCCCCTGACTTCTGTAAGATAAACATGGACTTCATAGACAGTGAAATCATTCTGGTTTAACATTCAAGTAGAACCACACGTATGATATTATGGTATGCCCAGTCCTTCTGGGATCTGGAAAGCTGAGTCTCCCTGCTATGTACTGCAACTAAGTAAAAGTTTGGAAGCATTTTTTAAAATGAAGTGCAAGTTAAAAGTTATACTGTTTATAATCCAATGCATCACAGATTATTTTCTCAAAGCCAGTACCTCCTTACCTATCTTTACAAGACTTTAATCCTAGCTACTCACATGACACAAGCAATCTATCAGTTAAGGTCTGAAGCCACGGATAAGATGATGCAAGCAAACCTGAGCACACTGTCACAAAGGACTGATAAACAAAATTTGTGTCTTGGGTTTTTTTCAGCTTCATTTTTTAATCCCACTAGCACTTGGGGGCAAGCAAAGATGAGAACAGTACTGGGCAAAAATGTCTACTTGCTTCCTAAGAACCATCTACTGCGATTCACAGCTCGCTCCTATGGATTATGCAAAATGGGACTCCTGTACCAGAACAAGCTTTCTGCCTGAGAATTCTGCTGCTGAGCCAACCACTGCAACGACACAGAAGCAAGGAAACTGAACAGTGACTCACAACCATCTGCAACCAACAAAAGTATGAAGGAACTGGATTTTGCAACTGTGAAAACTCTATTAAACTTATAATTAATCAAAAACTAATCAGCAAATCCACTGCAAGCCTGTCCTGTTTCTGTTTGTGAGAACTACTCACCAAAGTGAAAGAATAGTATTTATAATAAGCTGGTCTGAAATGCAACATTCCTTTAAACTTTAGGCTAAATAGAATTCCAAACAACTATATTACAATGAGCGTTTACCACAGCTAAGCTACTCCTGTGCCAGATTTAGGACAGCGTGTTTGATGTCAAAGTTGATCCAAAGCCATCTCTCATTAATCTAGAAAAAAACTACACAAGGTAGCACTAAAATATGGGTCTCTGAGTCTTCCTTACAGATTCTGTCTCATCTTTTGCTAATAAGGTAAGACATGTGCATAAATTTTCTAGTTAGGTAGGCTACTTTTATCCCTGCATTAAAAATAGGTGGAGGTTTTCCTCTCTTTTTCTGTCCCTTTCAGAAAAGGCCAAGACCAAGAGCTGCCACTAACAAGACTGTATTAATTTTTCAGCTGAAAAAAAGGCCTCTGAGATGTGCTGATAGGAGTGGACCAGGTCATCAACAGACAACTCAAAATTTGCAGCTCTGAGCGAAGTGGGATGAATTCTAAGTAGTTAATATATGCTGGTTACAGATCAAAACCCACTCTTGAAAGTTGTGGGGTACTGTCCCATGTTTTTATAGACGGCCAATTGAAAAAAAAAGAGAGACAATAAAGTCATCATTAGAACTACACTAAGGATGAATTTCAGGTCACTTTCTTCCAAGAAAATAAGATGTTTCATGTTCTAACTGCCATGGCTTGAAAAGCAGGGGATCGGAGAAAACATGTCCAGACAACTTTTTTGTTACTGGTATCTTGGACCCTCTTGTGATTCAAAAGAGAGACTAAGTATAATTTTTCAATAATACTTTCTTGTGGAATTTTTCCAAAGAGAAAAAAGTGTCTAAGCTCAAGACTAAAAAATATGATTTTAAGAATTGCATAACTGTTTTGTCATCTAATTTTTAAATAACTTTGGCATCTTGTTTCAGATCTTAAAGTACTGGAATAGCTTTTTAAAACTGTAATAACTTTTGGCCTCTAACCATGCCTAACAATGAAACAAATACAAAATTCAAAGAACGCAGATTTGCCTACAGCAGTTTGCAGAGCCATCCAAAAAGATATTTATTAAAAAAATGGCCACTTAAGAAAGTAAACCTTTCTCCACATTTAATATGGAACAGGCCTAGGAATATTGCCTAGGAACAGACAAATGCGGTTCAGATCACTTTTTAAATGAACTTGCTGGTCTAAAGATCTAACCGTTCTGAATCCAAGGCCAACTTTTCAACGAGGAAGATATGGATGCAAAATTCCACGCCAGCATACTACTGTATAGGTACAGCCTATTTCTCAAAGGATGATTGCTTTTCACTTCTTACCAATGCCTGAACCATCAAGCTTGCTTTTAACTCTCCCTGGTATACTCAGGACACACTGATCAGTTTTTCCAAACTGCTACTACAATCAACTTTGCTCTAGAATCTAAGATTTTGACTGAAAGGTGTGTGGAGTGGAGAGGGGCTGAAACAACAAATCCCAAATCAACAAAAATACCCAACTCTACCAGGCCAGTGAGATGGGTGTAATTAAAACTTGGTTGTAATAATGCCAAGGTCATGAGTTCCATTCTCTATGTGGGCCATTGACTTAAAAGTTGGACTCGATGACCCATGTGGGTCCCTTCCAACCCAAAATAGTCTGTGTTTCTGACTCCTTAAGATTTCCCAAGTGAGTTTCTCTGCCCATTATACCGCCTGGCTTCTGAACTCCGCACCCGGGCGCAACCCGCACTATCTTGTTTGCAGGACTCGTGTCCAACCCCAGTGGCACAGCTCAGTCACAGGAGGAGGAGCGAAGCACGTGCTCGGCGTTGTTTTTATTGCCGAGTAAGGGGCAGGGAGCACACAGCGGCAGTTCAAAAACAAACAAAAAACCCCAACCAACCAACCCCAAAACCACACAATAAAACTAAACAAAACAAACCACTGTGCAGAGCTGTTTACACCCAGCTGATAACGCGTTCCCAGCCAGGCGCTCGCTGCTGGACCCCTCCGGAATGGCTGTGCTGGGAGCAGCAGGAATGCGCTAAAAGAGGGCACGGGCTTACGGAGGGGGCGGTCCGGACACGAACTCAACCCGAGGCTTTCACAATTCATTACCGCTATGGCAGGAAGGCTGCGAGGCAGCGACCCCCTGCAACCACGGAGGACCAGGATTTCAGGATCTCCCGCTACTCCCGGGGAAGGATCCCCGGAGGTTCGGCTCCCTCTGGCCCAGCCCAGCCCGGCCCGGGGCTCCCTCAGCCCCGCCGGCCCCGCGCTCCGAGTCCCCGAGCCGGGACAGGCCCTCAGGCCTGGCACCCTGAGGAAGGTCCCCCCG
>VWZD01011590.1:218620-247784 GCA_013396695.1 Sakesphorus luctuosus
TCGGCCTGGACCTTGCGGCCTCGGGCAGGGAGCGGGGAGGGAAGCTGGGGATGTGCCAGGAGTGTACCGCGGGCAGTCAGGGAATCAGATGGGTTGGGAGAGGCCTCAGAGAGCATCGAGCCCAAGCTCAGAGCGAACACCCGTGTCGGCCGGACCGTGGCATTGAGTGCCACGTCCTGTCACTTGCAGGGGCGGTGACTCCATCTCCAACCTGGGCAGTCTATTCCAATATCTAGTCACCCTTTCTGTGAAGGAATTCCTCCAAATGTCCAACCTCAACGTCCCCTGGCGCAGTTGGAGGCTGTGTCCTCTTGTCCTGTCGCTTATTCCCTGGAAATAGCAGCCAACCCCCACCCGGCCACAACCTCCTGTCAGTGGCTTGGAGGTCCCCTCTGAGCCTCCTTTTTTCCAGGCTAAACAATCCCAGTGCCCTCAGCTGCTCCTCGTAAGAGTTGTGCTCAAGACCCCTTGCCAGCTCCACTGGCCTTCTCTGGGCATTCTCTAACGTCTCGGTGTCTTTTTGAAGTCAGGGGTCCAAAACGTGGTTCAACGTGTGGCATCACCAATGCCAAGCACAGCGGAAGAATCACTGCCCAGGTCCTTCTGGCCACACTGTTCCTGGTCCAGGCCAGGATGCCACAGGCCTCCTTGGCCACCTGGGCACACTGAATAGTCCCAGCAACCTTCATTGCTGGCACAGCCAGTTACCTCCGTGGTTTGGAAACCCCAGGCCAGGCAACCCTTAGGAACAGATGAAATGGAGGAAGCAAACTATAAATGCTTCCCATGGCTGGCAGGTGCTGGGAATGATGTGCTTGGGATATTGCCAGGCAGAGAAGGCAAAGGGATTTGTGACACTTCCCATGGGCTGCAAATGCCTTGTTACCATGTGGCCCCTGCAGATGTGGTGTGCTTCAGCCCTGTATGCATGACTGAACTCTTTACAGCTGTTGAGATTCCCAAAACTTAATTATTCATTTATGATAAATTACTTCTTGAATCATTATGATCCCAGTTCCCGTCACTAAGTTTATTTGGAAACAACCAGATGTGATCCAATGCACTCCCTAGTCTTGAAATGGCTTTGAAACAGGTAACAGCTCTTCAGTGGTTACTGAAACATCTCCATAACCAAGGTCTTTCAGAAGCATTTTATATAACTACATTTCCTTGCATATTTAAAGTCTGTTGAAAAATAAGCTACTTTTTCTTTCCGTTTTAAGTCTATTTGAGATTACTAGTGAAAAAAGAGACTTGCATAGAAACAGGAATATTTTTCAGTGAGAAATGTTCATTTTGAGTTTCAACGAGGAAATAATCTCTTTTTCTCAGACTCAAAATGTCCTGAGCTACTTACTAAAGCTTAGCCATTAGTATTTATGCATCTGCATGCAGCCTTCAGCTTTTCAAGAAATGCAACAAAAACCTGAAAATAAGCAGTGACTTATCACTTCACCTTGAGCAGATTAATGAGCATCTTACACATGCTTTTAATAGCAAATATGTGACTGTGTAACTTGCTCTGATTAAATTCTGGTGTCTGCAGAAAAAAGAATCTGTTGTGACTGAAACAAATATTTTCTGAGTCTGTGTAGAAGTCTTGGGAGATGTAATAGCTGCAATTTCTTTATTTTGAGGTAGATTATTTTAAAACCTCTACTGCATTATCTGAGTTTCAATGTATTGACTTAGTGGCAGGGACTTCTTACAGTGCTTTGCCGTTACAGTTTGCTGCCTTATCTTTGGAGGAAACAAAGTTTGGCTCAATGCCTATGCCCTTATTTGCTTTGTTGTAACTGCTTGAGTATGTTTTTGGTACCCTATGTGTAAGTAGGAGAAGAGAACAAGTGCAGAAAGAACTCTCTCCATTACGCTGTTTGGGGACATAGCAGCCAAAATCAGCAAGAAAGAGATACCTTCAGTTCTGTCCTTGAGGCCAAATCAGGCCCTGGACACGGTGCAGAGCATTGCCAAAAATGTCTGTGGTATCTGTTGGCAAAGCACAAGCACTTGGAAGTTTACCAGAACTGAATGAAAGAAAACCTATGGGTGGCTGGTGGTGTGGGCACCCTCTCCTCGCACCTGCTGAGTCCCCCCATGGCTGGCTCTGGCTTAGCTTGCAAGCAAAGCCCTGCTGTGTGTAGAGCTCTTGGACTCAGGACTTGGCGTTGAGATAAGTGGCAGGGGGTTAAGAAGGGGTAAGTAGCAAAGGTCCAAAGACAACATTCAGAGGTCTGGGCTGTTCTGTGAAAGAGCTGTGTTGTTGCCATCTGTGGCTGGGCACCTTGAAGCTTTAGTCAGTAACTTGAACACCTTTAACAAGTATGTCTTCATTCAGGAGTTTCTCTGCCTGACTGATCACAACTAACAGCAGGTAAGTTTTTGAGAGAGGAGTATTTAATCATAGAATCAGTTGGGTTGGAAAAGACCTCCAAGATCATCAAGTCCAACCCTTGCTCCCCATTTTAAATGATAAAAGGTGAAATTATTTTTATTTGTGAACACTTTCAGTAGTACCAAAAAAAGTCCAGGGCCTGTACTGAGCCCTGATATGCAGAAATGAGACTGTTGAGAAAACTGCCTTGTAATTTTTTTTACAAAACAGAAGGAGCTCTCTGAAGTTTTAGTCTTTGTGGTGGGAGAGTCACTTATAGCAGGGATTTTAAGCAGCCCTATCACCATATGAAGGTTGGAAACAGCCTACAGACACCCTTCCATGAACGCCCAGTGTCTAATGGGAGATCACAGCACATCAGGCCAATGTTGCACAGGTACATCTCTTCCCATTTCAGCTGACAGACTACCTGCCTGATGAATCCTACAGTGACATTGCAAATGCCAGGTCTTCATTGCAAATGCTGCAGCTGTCAGCACTGAAGGTCTCATCTATGCTGATTTTCTGGCCCTACTTAAGAGGCTCTGAAGAAGTTCTACAGCAAGCAGCTGTGCTCCACCCTGATAAGCCTGGCTTGCATTTGGCTAGGATAAAAATAGAGGGGGAAATTACAGAAGCAGTTGGAAAAGAGTTAAGTAACAATAAAATAGATCAGATCCAGCTATTAAGAATGTATGTCAGGCTTGCAGGGCACAAGTAGCCTATTCTGACTTTATGAAAATACAAGCTGTGAAAAATACGGGGATTATTACTGTGATGAGTTAGTGGCTGAAGGACTTGGTCTAGAATGCCTGTGACAATCTTAATCCTCAGCAGATTGTGCTGTACAAAACCAAGAAAACAGAACTTGTTATTTAACAATGCCAAAAGAAGTGATTGTTTTCCAGTAATAGATATCATTTGGGAAACTTATTGTTTTTACTACCTTAGTATGTCTATACAGAAAGATTTTCTAGAGGGAGGAAGTTCTTACTCTGTTACAATGTAGTATTATGGACTGGTAAGTATATATTATCTAACATAAGCAAGACCTTATAGAACACGAGCTGTAACTCAACATTTTTATTTTTTTCAAAATGTAACCACAAGTAAAATGGTCCTTAAAGCAGAGGGCCTCAATTTAAGGCCTCATGGCCATAGGAAAATAAAAAGGTAACACTAAGGCTGAGTGACAGCAGGATAGAGTGTTGCCTGCAACGGGCTGATTACTTGATGTTGTTGTTCATGCTTGTCTCGAGAGGCTATAGTAATTCTTCCCAGATGAATGGCTCCCATGGCTGCTTCATCAGCAAAAGCTATTGTACCACTCTGCTATATATTTGTTTAGGTAACACAGTAAAAATTGGCACCTGCTGGAGCTTCTGACGTGAGAGTGTCATGGCATAGCTTTGGTGAGGAGTGCCACAAAATGGGCAGAGTGTGTTGAGCTGTGCAAGCAGCAACACTGACAACACCTGATCTCTCCCATGGCATGGACCATGGATCACCAGCTGACAGAACAATTCTGCTCGAAAGAGGCACAACCAGCTCATTGATAGGCTGACCTGACAGCATCCTGGTAGAAGAGTTTTTTGGTTTACAAGAATTTTCTCTGTGTTCTGTGGGTCTCCCTGCAAATCCGTTTGTCTCTCTCTGCCAGTGGGTGAGAAGTGAACATGATTAGCAAGCCAGCAGTGGTAAAAATTCTCAGACTTCTTGCTAAGAGGGGGCTGGCATTTGTATTAGGACTGGCTTTGATACCAGGGCACAGAAGGAGGGTACCTTATGTGTCATGTGAAATGTGTCATGCAAGGACACCCCAATCCTGGTTTTCAAATACACGTCCAGGATCTTGTTTCTAACTCATGTATCTTAACAATGGGGACAAACCCCAGAGGTTATTCACCAGTCCTGAAGCTCCCTAGCTAGCTTCTGTTTAGGTGAAAAAAAGGACTAACTTGGTATGATGTAATCAACAAAATCTGTTTTGTAAGGACCAAGTTTATTAAGCCCTGATGTTGACATGTTAATTAGCTGTGTCTTAATAACTTTTACTGTTCACTTTGTGCTCAGTGGGTGGATACACCCGTGAAAGTATAGGCAACTTGTACTAATGATCCAAGTGGGAAGTACTGAGGCCTCGCCTTAGCCAGGAGCTGAGTTTGGTGTAAATTAGCTGAGTGTGGTGGGCTGTTGGCAAACCGCGTGGTGCAAGCAAGAACTGAGTATTTCCATTGCGTGGGCTGTGGATCAACAGCTGACACAAAAGCATGTGAGAGTGCTGGAAAGGCATACAGCAATCTTATTGAGGACTGATCTGATTAGTGTCCTGCGCTGGCATCTGGCTGTAATCACCGGCAGAGATTGGTGCGCGGGCCGAAGTGGTGACGTGAATGTCTGAGACAGCGTAGGAACTGAGTGTCCAAGGTTCAACCATTACGTGAGGGAGCTGAGCTCTGCCCAAGAGCCTGAGGTCGAGCCACCTCCTTGGAGGTAATTGGGGATGGTCAGTCATGTGCGAAAGAAACATCTCCCTGACACTGTCTATCCCTCAGTGCCATCCACTTAATAAACTGAACATAGCATTGCTATGTCTTTTCCACACTGTAATCATATTGACCTAAAATGACGGAGAAGGCTGAAAAATTAAAAAATAGAATTAATTTGCAACTATGGTGCTACACGCAGAAATTTTCAAAAAAGGACAGTGGGTCAGACACCTAATACAGGGACAATCAGTGCCCTGGTCCTGCTGGCCACAGTATTTCTGATACAGGCCAGGATGCCAGTGACTTTCTTGGCCACCTGGGCACGTTGTTGGCTCATGTTCAGTTGCTGTCAATGAGCACCCCCAGGTCCTTTTCCACTGGGCAGCTTTCCAGCCACTCTGCCTCCAGCTGCATGGGGTCGTTGTGACCCAAGTGCAGGACCCAACACTGTTGAACCTCATACAATGGGCGTCAGCCCATTGATCCAGCATGTCCAGAACCCTCTGCAGAGCTGCTGTGCTACTGTGAATAAGACAAATTGTACTTCAGATGAGTGTGAACTACTGAGAACTATTTCAAAGTGCATATACATGCTGCTCCAGGAGAACCTGATTGGACTAGATGATCTTCAGAAGTCCCTTCCAACCCTAAACTTTGTGTGATTCTGTGATTACAGGTGTCTGAAGTTGGTGAGATGGAACCTATGGGTCCAGTCTGATCAAGGTCATCTGACATGGATGCCACCTACCAGTATCTTAAACGTAAAAGCCAGTAATGCACATTTCATCAACTTCAAGATAGAAATACTAGAAGAGGAGTTGAACATATCTAAGACAGGAAGTCTGAAGAGAAGATCTTAAACAAGTTTTTAATTGAAGTTGTATTTTGCTTTTACTATGCAGGTGCAGAGAGAGGACTTTAGGCCCTATTAAATGTACAGGTTGGGATTTGTGGCAAAAGGCTATTTGTCCTAAAAGTGGGAGTAATTAAGAGTCAGTAAACATAACTGATTAAAATTGATTTACAATGCAGTCTTCTTTTGTGTTTTAAACCACTGTTGGTATGGAAATGGAAATACAATTCTTCATATGAAAAGTAGCACGTTTATCCAGCTTTTCTGTAAAAAAAATGCAGTGCTTTTTATGTCTTAAGTACAATAACCACCAATTTACCCACTAAACTTTCCTACTTTTTTAAAGTCTGCTGAAATAATTAAAACACACCTCCCTCCTCCACCCATTTTAAAAAAGCATTTCTGAAAACAGAGGCTTACACATTCATTAGACTTTCACTGTATAAAAATGTACAGTGGCTTTATTGACATGTACATTCCATTATGTTTACAGCTGCAAGATATGAGGCACACTCAGTATTGCACTTCATTAAAATTTCAGGCTCAAACATAACCCAGAAGTTTAAATGAAACTGCTGTTGTAATTTAATAATTCTTATACAGGACAGACATTGATACCTTTATATACAGCGTGATACTTGTTACATTTATGCCTTCCTAACACATTTTTTTATAACAGTCTAGGAAATAAACCAGAATATTCCTCTTTCCCATCCCCACTTGTGATGTGTTACAATTTTACAAGCTTACAAAAAAGTCAGTATACAATAATCAATATTTTTTTCTTTCTCCTGAAAGCCAGCATCATTCATAGTCCACAGACACACAGACCCTTTAACAGCAATTGTTTATTTGTAAATGTCCAATGTTTCCTAGCCAATGACTGTAATGGCCACATGCAAACACCTCACAAATTTTGATGTCTCGGTTCAAAAAATGTCAATATCTCACAGCAAGAATTATGTACATGGTATTTGGCATCCTTCTTGCACTGTAAATTGTTCCTTTTACCTGGGTTATGGAATGGTCCCATCCTCATCCCACCTGGACTTTGTTTTCAGGACACTTGAGGGATGAGGTCACCTGTTTTGCTCTGGTAAAAAATGCTAGTCTAGAAAGTGTGAGCATTTCTGCAAACCCCACAACCCAGAGCAAATTCTTCACCAGTGGGTGGATGGACAACATGAAGTGGACATTCAGTTCCTTCAAGTTGTTTACCTTTGGGACCTACAGTGAATTTAAGGTTGAAGGAAAAAAAGAAAAGAAAAAAACAAAAGTTAACAGTTGCAGACAATATAAACATACATTCCATCAAAAAACATGCTAACTGAAGGTAAACATCTATAATATGAATTTACAAAGCATCAAAAATAAAGGTTTATGAAACGGCAGCTAGAAAGGTGCTTGCACACTGTCACATTCAAGCAAGAAGTCTACAGGCTTAATAGGCCAAGAAAATAAAATCAATTAGATCTGACAAAATGTGATCAAAAATTGTTAGTTCCTTAAAACAGTTATTTCAAATTTTGAACTGGTATTTGAAGAGAAAAAAATGATCAAACTGCCATGTAATTTAAAACAATCAAATTCAAAGTAAAAAAGTTTTATCTTATTAATACTGTGGAAGAAATTAGCACAATTTAAGAGCAAAACTGATAGGTATGATTAAGAGTTACATCATGCAGTAAACAAAAATTCTAAAGTTATACCAGGATTCACCATTTCTTGTTAAGATCTCTAGATGAAATAAGTAAATGGAAAAGACTTCACTTTTTTTTTAAAAGCAAGGTAAATTATATGATTTAGTGAGATCAAATCAACGGCATGTGAAGTTGGAAACTAAGGCATTGGGCTAACAGTTTGCACATGACAGCTGCGTACAGATACATCATTTAATAGTGTGTTAATTTTACCAATGTAAGTTTTATACATCGTTCCACATCTGGAGTCTGAATTGGTGTAGGGAAATGGAAGTGTCTTTCTGTATAAAAGTATCTAATATTGAAACGATCAGCACAATGGCATTGCCAGAAAAACAAAGAACATCAAAAGCATGCACAGAACAAACCTATTCTAATATCATTCAAGTTAGTAAATTTAAAATTTGTATGACTGACCCTGTGGTTTTCCTAAAAAAATATTAGCAAGAAAAGATAAGAACATAAATTAGAACTAGTTACTTCTCTTCAAATTCAGTGTGGTAAACTTGCTTTGTAAAAATCCTACCTGCAGGACAGTGTGGGAGTTCTTCTTTAGGGATGCTTGTCATTCTTTGGAAATCATCATGGCAAGCATTGCAAAAATGCGTCGTCCCAAAACAGAAAAAAACAGCAACTGAACAGCAGTAGCGGCATTTGTACTCTAAGAAATCTGTACCGTGTTTGGGACACATCTGAGCAAAGGAAAGGAAACACAGATGAATGAAGTACCCGTGCTCTAACAATCCCAGCAACTCATTTCTACATTCTGCAGTATACAGTAATATTACACAATATTGTACAATACATATAATTACAAATGACTGTGAGTTACTGCACAGCTCAGGTATGCAGAATTTCAGAGTGAAATAAAAACATGAATACAAGTTATTTACTCACCTGAGCCCTTGAAACATCAGAGCATGCACCACAAATAAGCTCTCTGGGATCATAGTCATCTCCCTGTCCAGCCTCAGCATCACAACGGGCTTCGCCACCGAAATATGCCTTAATTGTAAATAGAAATGATTGGTCACTAAACCAGAGACAACTGTTCTTTTAACCAATTCCATTTGTAAGGGGAAAATGATGAATGACAGTCCTTACAGTAATCTTTCCTATGCTGATCTCTCTTGACTCTGTCTCTATCATACGTGTTTTTGAGGCACTCAGACAATGTCTCAGGATAAGCAAGACCAAAAACTGTGCCTGGTCTATGCAAATGACTTTAAGGCTTTTGAAACAGTATTTGGATGCTCCATGAACTCTATGTAAAAAAGACAGGAATCAGGCTGAAACCACCAGAGAAACATTCCACCGGGAGGGCTTTTTACTAACTGAAGGGAATATCAGTTTTTAGGTTTATGTGAGATCCCTTATAATTAGAATTTTGCTATTTTCTAGAGATTCTTATTCTACCAGTACACACTAGACACAAAAAAGCACTGAAGTAAGCCTGAAACTAATGAATTTTCTCATACACATAAGTGTTTTCACATGGAGTGGAGTGGTGGTATCAGGTGAGGAGTAACTTCCTTTATTACCATCTTATCTAATTAGACAATGCAAAAAAATCTTGCTCTCAGCAAGTCTTGCTTTATTGCCATGTTTTCAAAAGAGCAGGGAAAGTGGTCTCAAGGCAACTGTAAGGAAGAAAAAATGTAAGCAGCCTACTTTCTCCAAAACTCTCCCTATTTTTTTTTCAGTCTGCAGAGCCCTATGGAATGCATGTCAGAGAATTAGGCAGTAGAGCTTGGGATGAATAGGTACTGGAGGAAGGAAAGAAGTTAGAAATTAGATAGCTGAATGTTGCCATTCAGACACAGCATGAAAGGGAATGAGATAAAAGGGAAAGAAAAAGAGGCCAATAAGAAAAACACTGAAATACTGAATAGTAAATACTGGAAAGAAAGTGTAAGAAAAAAACAGGGACAGGGCTAAAAACTGGAGAAAGATGAAAAAAGAAATTATTTTTGTCAGGGATTAAAAAAAGGCAATAGGCAGGTTTCTAAAGGATGAGGAGTGAAAATGGATGAACTATGGGGAGGCAGGAATACAAGTGAACAGAGTAACTGTGGAATAATGAGCTGGAGCGATGCATTATTTTTTCCCCCCTAGCACAAGGAAATTAATCCTTTCTCCTCTTATTTCAAATTGCTCACTTCCATTTAACAAAAAAATTATTGAGGTTGCCCTTGAAAATTTGATCATGAAATTGCCTTATTCCATTCATTCCTAAGGGAAAAGAGAAAAAGGTGTGATCAAGTTGGGCACTAAAATCACCTTCAAATGAAAGAAGCAATGGGAGGGGGTTAGAATTATTAAGGCTGGAAAAGACCTTACAGATCACTGAGTCTAACCTTTGGCTGAACAGTTCAGTGATTACCCCAAATTTCTGTAGGCACAGATAAAAAGTGTCTGGCTCTTTGATGATGGAGGAACACAGGGGCTGTTTGTGTATTTTTGTACTCTGGTTAAATTTTATATTCTCTTCCTGAAGAGACCTGTATGCATATGACCTACAGTCCATCAGGATAGACCACATGTTTCCTTTCTACTCCTTTTTCATTTTTCTAACACTTCTGCCCCAAAGTCAGTTCACCTTGGTTACAATGAACTCCAGCTTGGGTAAAAGCAATATTTAGGTGGCATCTTAGTGAGGAACTCTTCATATTGCAGAGATAGAATGAAATATGTTTATACTTTCTTAATGTTGATGTTAATTTTGACTTGGAAGTGGCACAAAGGGATGGGTGGTGTTCTAACAGAATGTGTTCTTCACATCCTTGTAAGGTGGCTATTGCCTCAATGTGCTTTTGGTTTCTGAGCTGCTCTGTATATACAAGATAAGACACTATGTAGACATTTGCTCAACGCTTTTTCTTTTAATAAGCCTATGAACAACTTCTTTTCCTTCTTTTCTACTTGATACACAATATATGTTGCATCCCAAGAAATTACTTATAAAAATATAACATACATTTAATAACTAATCACCATACCTTTTTGCACTTGTAGCAAACATAATAGGCATATCTGTTCATAGCATAACCAGCTGGGTCATTATAAAATCTAACGCCTGGTGTTGTGATGGCCTCACTCTTGTGCAACCCTTCATACTCCAATCTCATTAGCGCTTTTCTCCTTACATCTTCATAGAGTTCTTTGATTGGATCAAGCAAATCCTTTAATACTGTATGATTGATTTTGTTCTGAAATAAAAAATACTCATTAAAGTATCTTGCATGTTTATCAGAACAGCTATGATACTTTGTACTACGGTAAAACACAAATAGCACGGTGGATACAATAAAAACCTAAGAGCTTAGGCAATTAACGTTAAAAAAATTGCTGATATATTATATACTCTATTTGCTGCAAAAATAGTAACCAGGAATGCTTTTTCTATGGCCTGTTGATATATGAAATCAGCCCTTCCAACAGACTAACAACCACAGAGGGATGTCAAGAATACATGAAAGATTTACCACAGCACAGGAATATTCTGATTGTACCTTTCTTTAAATTTTGGTCCTTTTTGACTTACTGCTCAGCAATTACGAATAATGACAGACAGTCCTCTATGGCAGCCCTTTATAATTTACTGATCACAAACTATTGCCATAAATTACCACAAGGCAGCATGACAGAAGAAACACAGCATGCAGAATGGCCAGCCATTCCCAAATTTCATATTACGAGGGTGTTAAGGTGCTCTCTTTCCTAGCAGCTATCATGTGATTTTGATTACAGCAACTTAAATTTTGTAGAGTATAAAAGGAATGTCTAGTAATTTAAGCTGAAGTAAGTACATGTATTCTTCAGCTGTACCCTCATACTTAAAAACAAAGCAGAAAAGAAAAACCTAAATGTCAGGTAACGTGTTTGACCTAGGCAGGCACACTGCTCATTTACCTTGCAGATAGGACAGGACATAAACCCGAAAGTTATCCTTGGCCCAAGCCATCTGTTTTCTAGTACTCGCTGACAGCATTGCAAATGGAAAACATGGCTGCAGTCCAGCTTTAGGAAAGAATACATATAAGTGAGCACTGAAGTTATGCTAACCACTAAAGTAGAAGTAATTACTTACTTTTAAGTGGCAACACACATAAATTCCAGTATTACTTTATTTAAAATTGTACAAGACCCCTATTTTCTTCTTAACAAAGAGAAGGAATATGAAATGGTCATTAAAATCATAACCACTCCAAAACCACCTGTGGATATATGAAATACATATGAAGTATATCCACTAATTACCTCAGTTTTTTTTCTCCTTTATAAAATATAATGTGTTTTAATAACATAGGCACAGCAAACTAAATTAATCCAATCTGCTTTCTTGAAACGGAAGTTTCACTAATGCCAGACAAAAAGGAAGCTTTTTAAGTAACCTAAACATTGTTACAATGTTTGTTTTTAAATTTTTAAGAGCATAATTTGAAGGACTTTATATTTTAGCTTCTTCCACTCTACAAATTTCAACTATAACAGTAATCTCTTAAAAGGGAAAAACACCATTTACAAACGATAGCTGGTGCTGCTGAAAGTGCTTCAGTAAAGCAGATCATGCACATGTCATCGGCATCTTGTTTCAGAGTTGTAGCATTCTTATCACAGCCATGCAAGCATGGCAAACAGTGCTCTTCATTCTTCACGCCTCCACAGGGATGGCCGCAGGAGTGTGTCTTGCTGCAGGCAATTTTAGCATACTCCTAGTAAAAGTAAAGAGTTAATCATGTTTTGCCCTTCACTGAGTGTTTTGACTGTGTCACCTTTTGAAGTACTGCTGGTCTGTGCAATGAACTGAGATGAAAGAACCATGATTCACGTTGCCTACTGTTAGAGCAGGTACTTGGGAAAAACAGCACTTTGTGTACCTGAAGTAACAATGTTTCCTTTGGTTACTTACCTTATTCCTGAATAGAAATGGCTTAATGAAACCATAATTTAGAAATGTCAATAGAAAAAGAACTGTTCTTTGATCCTCCATGTGTATATTATATATTGAGTGCTTCCTGCATAAACATTGCTTACCCTGTATTAACAGACTTTAAGATACCTGTAGATTTTGGTCTTTCCAGAAAGGTATCAAGTAACCCACTCTTAAGAACACATTATAAGCTAATCATTAATCAGCACAAAGCACTTTTACATGGAAATGGAATTGTAAACATCTCTAATTCCTATCCCCCATAAGCAGAAACTTACAAAAGTTGCCCAGAGGTTAAAAACAAAATGAACTGAGTTAAGCTGAGAGAGAAAAAAGACGACCAATTTGCTTCATTTAAACAGAAATAAATAAATTGGGTGGGATAAGAAACTGGTTAGGATTTGGCCCTGTACCAATTTCACCCATACTGTAGGGCAAAAAACCACTCAGGATATGTGGATATAGTTGACAAACCTGGCTAAATCATGTTCTATGCTCACATAATACCCAGGCTGTTAGGCAAACTAGCTTTATCAAGATTTCCAGTACACTAGACTTTACATTGACAGTGTGTGTTTTACTTTATAATTGCAACAGTACTGTGAAAACTTGAGATGCTTTTGAAGATAATAATGTATCTACCCAATATTTCGGTTGACTATTGGTGTTTTAAGTCTGTAATTAAAAAAAACATTTACAAACTCAGAAGTATTTGAATCATACTAATCAGTATTAAAACCTTTTCCTATGAGAGGCCTGACTTAAAATAGACCACAAGGATGAACAAAGTTTACTCAAAATAAGAAGCCTATTTCATCCTGTGGTCTTTTCTATTTATGTAGTTAATGATGATTGGTACTTGCTAATACACACCTGGCAGTCTGTATCAGAACAAACACTTCCCACTGCTGATAATTCTGTTCCACTCCTACATCCACAGAAACGACAGGCTTCAGAACTGCTGGTGGTTGGTTTGCCTAGGTCCGCAACAGTAAACAAAACCAAAAATTGTTCTGATCAAACATAAGGGACTGAGAGTCTAACAGACATCTTAACAAGAGAAATCCAGCAATTCTTATGCAGCTAAACTATTTCATTAACCAACAATTAAAAGCATTGCCCTAAAGCAGGTGAAAAATCACAATAATAAGGATAAAGAGCAAGTAATAACATTTGTGTTTTACCTGTCTGTTCTCTAAACTCCACCATAGCCTTCATAGTTTTAGAATCTGCTAGTGCCATCAGCCAGAAAAGTTTGGTCCTACCACATCCCTCGTGGAGATCAACTTTGATAGCTTCTTCTTCTTCTTTGAATACCTGTCAGGTTAACCAAACAGATACTGAATAGCATCTCTATGTTATTTCTATCACTCTCTCTTTGGATTTAAACCACATGTTTTATAGATTCTGCAGAGCTTGTCAAGCTATTTTTCTTTCATTTGCTCCATAACTTTCACGTATTGTAGAACAGATTTTGTGTTTTCAGAAGTGAAAATAAATAAAATTAACCCTTGATCTAACACAGCTGTGAAACAATAGTGCAGCAATGCTAAGAAGAGAGTTGCACAACCTTCTTTTTTCTAGTTTAGTAATACAGAGCTTGAGCTTCATAACTCCTATCCAACTCATCCAGTAGGCCACAGTATTTTAAATGTACAAGATAACATCAGATATATCTTCACATAACCATGCTAGTAGTTCACGAAAACAACACTGATAATTATGGTTTTAATAATATGTACTATAGGATAGAAGTTATATAAGTTTATAATACTAACATTTTCAATTTTCACATAAATACACAGTAGATACTTTTGGCTTCAATGAGGAAAATATAAAATTTTTACAAAGTCAAAAAACTGCATGAGGTCCTTAAGGGACTTTATGCAGTCTCTTCTTTTACTCCTTTCCCACATTTTGAAGGCAGTTCTGTTTGCATTCGTTTCACCTGCAATGCAACGGAAGTTAGAATTTTCCTGGGTATGGATTATTCACTCATTTTAAACTTTAATTCTTATGAGAATCAGGAAGAAAACCCTAATTGCTTCACAAAGGATTCACATAAGCAGGTCGTAGTGACTTCCTTTCTGGAAGGGGAGAAAATACATTAAAGAGGAATGTATGACTGAAGTTGGACAAAGAACAGGAAGCAAACAGAAAACACGAGATGGGAAACATGACAGAACTTAAACTTGAAGTTGAGGGGCTTAACGTGAGAGATGTAAAGGTAAAGGTGGTGAATAAAGAGCAAAAGTTTAAACATGCTTTTAGAAGTAAATAGGAAAATCTGATAAGTAGCTATTTTGGACAGATTAAAGGAGAAATGTGAGGACTTCTATGAGATAAGAACTTACTTTTTATCAACTGTAATCTGAACAGGCTATATAGGAGAAATCAGAAAAATAAATGAGACTAGACTGTGCTGTGCCATGACAGAAGAATAGACAAAAAATGACCTTCTTAGGATGACAAAACAGCAAAATTTCTAAGAGGATTGCAAATATTCAGGCTAAGAAATAGAAGATAACAGATGCATATGGAACTGCCAGGCTGAGACTACACTGCGAATTCTGAGGCACCAAGGAGGAGCGTTCCACTGGAGAGTGAAACTCAGTACCAATGGTCGGATGTTTACATCACCCATGCTCTGGACTGGCTGATCCCTTGCACTGAATGACCATTAGCAGTGTGTCCCTCTATGTTTTGTTTTTAGTTTCATCTGAAAACAATCCAGTTCATGCACTCCAAGGGTGCTCAATAACAGAAATCAAATCACGTTAAGGAGAGATGATCACATCTGCTTCAAAAGCCCATTCCTGATCATAATTAAAAAGTTAATATAGATACATTTTAGGAGAGGGAGAAGAGGAATGATTTCCATTGAATCAGCTTTATTAATGACGTTTATTATTTTAACCTTTGTACAAATTTAAATAGTCAAGAGGGAAAGAGGGACAAAGGAGCACAAAAAACATAAAAGAGAAATAGTGTCAAGAAAGAGAAAATGATCAATAATTCCACAAGTAAAAGCATCTTCAACATTAATTTCAATGAGAAAAAAAAAATCAAGGAGAATGTAGTTTCAAGTTTAGAGATGAAAAGGGTAAAACAATAACACAAAAGAACACTAATTAGCAGAGTACTCAGCAATTTGCAACAACTCAGAACTAACTCAAACTTTCAGTCCTAAAAATCAAAAACAAAAGAAGTCAGGAAATTTTCAAGCTTATGGATATGATAACATATTTATCTGTGAAAACACAGTGAAAGGTAGAGGAATATTGCACAATAAGAGAAGACTGACATAGGAGAACCAGTAGGAATGTTTGCTGTCAAATAGTTTTCCTGGATATTAAAAACAATCCACATACGTTAGAAATAAAGTGTTGATAAGCACAGACTCATATGATAGAAGTAAAGGAGATATAATCTAACAGGAATAAAGAACCAACATATACTTAAGAAAAGTCTATGCCAGCTCCTAAATTCTCCTAAAAAAGTGTTCTGACATAATGTTAAACAAGAGAGAAAAAAAGATGATGAAGCACAAGAACTAGAATTATGGACTGCTACAAGATTTTCTAATCTTCTTCAAGATAAGGGACAAGAAAATGTAACTAAAAACAACAGAAAAGAATTAAATGGAAACTAATCTATCCCATCTCCAAAATAAAATAAAACACCCTTTTCAGATTTGATACTTGCTACTGCCTTTTGGTTATATATTATTTGGGGAAATGCACACAATGTATGCAGTGCATACAACATGATGGCATGTATACTCTACCTGTCTCTGATGAGTTTTTGTTCGCCGATGGAGATGGAGGAATCGGTCACAATCTGTGCACAAATTCCCACAGACGTTACACAAAATGATTGCAGCAGTTTCACCATCATCATGGTTATCACACATGGGCTGAGAGAAAAAAAAAATCCTCTTTATTAAGTCTCTCACTTCCTTTCAGCATCTGTTTTTACTCTCCCCTAGTCACCCACCCCCCACCTCCTCTCCAGTTTATAAAGGGAGATAAAGAGCTTGTTTTGACTATTAATTCTATCTTTAGAATAACCAGTATTTAACAATTACTCCTGGACACAGAAAGCCTCAATTTATGTCATCAGTTTTTCTGATATTCTTCATCTCATACTTTGTGTGTTGTAGCAAAAATGTGGTTTTCAACAATATAGTTGAGGTATCATTTTCAACTAGTGTGAGAAGAGATTTACATGGTATCAATAGGTTATGGGCATGTTAACAGAAAAGTTCAGAGATACGAGTACTCAGGTCAGTCAACAGGCATGATATTTACCCTTCATTACTTTGATATGGTATGTTTACTCTGTTCAAACATCTAAACAAAGCTGTAGGTCATCTGTAACTCAGAGACAATATGGTTGAAATAACAAACTTCAAAATCCATCATAAATTTTTTTAAAAATTCAACGTAGTTCTGTTTTGCAATTCAAAATATCTGCACAGAGTTCAACAACTGATTTTGATTATGCATATGTCTGAGAAAAAGTTTCCTTTCTAGTCCCAGAACATGTGGTTTCCTTGATACTGCTCATGCCACTTAGAACAGAGTTCTTGCAAAGCAGTTCTGGTAGGGAGACACAGTGCACCCTCAACATCTGCATATCCTGATGTAAAACAAGACTGGGGAATTTCAGCCTGGGTTCAGCAGCTTAAATCCCTGCTTAATGATGTCTTGCTTGATCCTCTGGCATTTACAAGTCCCTTGACTTTCTTAATCATCTCAGAAACCTTTGTGTCTGCTTCCTTCTAGCCTGCTGCTACAACTCTGTGCCTCCTGTATTCTGTATCTATCTACATTAAACTGCTTTGGAGGCTTCTTTGCTTGAAGTATCCTTGGTTGCTAGTGCACTTCCCTTGCCTCCCACAGGGATCCACCTAACCAAGTTATATCATTTTGCATTTTTCAGATTAGTATTAAAAAAACATAAGCTTTTTATTATGCTGAAAAGTATAGACAGAAACTCAATTAATCCATCATATTCCATATCAAATTTCGAAATCCTCCAAGTAACACAAAACAATTGATTTTATTATGTGTCAGGGATGAAGACAGAAAGAAAAAGCTCTGATAGAGGATGTTGTATTAATTGAGTCAATCTAGTCAAAAATCCATCCCACAGAAAGGCCTTGCTTCATCCTGAACTTAACCTTTCTGTTTTAAGTTGGAATTTCTGTTTTCTGAACAGTGTTTGTCTACAACACAAATACTTCAAACATATATCTACAATCTCCACTGGGAACAAAAGGGAGAAATAAGGTTAGGCCAAGTTTACCTTTCCCTTTCCCTACCATTATTCTAAATTCTTTGATGACTGAATAAATCAAAATAAACACAAAATCATATGATTTTCAGTCTCACCATCTGTTTCTGTTGCCCATCCTTTCCCATCCATCTTCCTGAGGATAGTCTATCAACATGATCCTGATCAAGGACACAGAGGGATGCTAAGGCCAGCCACAGCTATTGAAAGACAAAGTAGAGTTAAATGTCTTAGACACATTAAAAACAAAACAAACCAAAACCCAATCAAATACTAAAAATATGAACTTAGGCAGATAAGAATGTCACTGTTACCTGCAAACTCTATTATCCTTAGCTGAAGTCTGCTCATTCAACCCAATTTTTTTATTTTCCAAAAGAAGCCAGGGACACAATAAAACTTATTGAACCTTTGGGAACTACCTTGTTTCTTTCAGGTATGTCCCTTTATGATTATAAAAACAGTAATTAGCACACAAGAAAGAAAAAGTGAAGAAAGATTATCCAGAGCAATTACAGACAAATATAGACTTGCTTATTGCTCCCAAACATTGCAGGCTTTGGGGAAGAAGAAATTCAAGGATTATATAAAAATAAAAAGAAACCCTCCAAACCCAACCCGTGCAAAACTTTAGCTCAACAAGACTGGTTTCCTTATGTTCTCTCCTCATGTCACAGGGCATTTGAGATTACCTAGAGTACCCTGCTAAAAGGGTTCTGAGTTAACTATTCCAAGGAAGCTTTTCTCTCTTTTCCATTTACTACAGTGAAATCCTGGACACGAGCTACATTGAGATACTTCGTCAGTATGTCTGCAACCCAAACTGAAACGTGTTTGACAGCTGCATTTTGGAATAGTTTTTAATCAAAGGTTTGTTTTGAACAAAATAATTTTTGTTGAGAAAGTCTATCAGACTCTCCCCCAAAAAACACATTTCCGTGACAGAACTACCGTCAGTCACAAGAGCAGCTAGACTGACATTCAAGGCTGCCCTAAAACCTGGTTAAACTAATGTGGTGACAGCAGGAGCTGGTAGTAGTCCAAGAGTCTACTGTCCTCCAGAAAGTAGAGAATATGTAAGTAATGAAAATGGTGAAAAATACAACTGGCACAGCCTTTTAAGATGGAAAACCACAAGTGTCAAATGCTCGTAACTGTTGCAAGACTTTTTTTTTAACAATTATAATGCTTGAGAAGCTAAAATCTGTACTCCCTAAGATAGTTAAGGATGTCATAATTTACAAATATGCTTTTCATTGTATTTCAAGCCATCTAGTAAGGTTAAATTAGTCCCAGTTTCAAAAAAAGCTGCACGGAAAAAGTAAAGACCAAGAAAAGAAAAACACACCAGGTAAGTAATAAATAGCTCAGCAAGTATTTTTTTGTTTTCAGACAAACACAGGTGAAGCTTAGCTTAATTGTCCCAGAGAACATCTGTTACTGAGTGTTTTCATAATACCCTTGGGATGTGGCAGCTGATTACCTAGAAGTCAAACCACTTAAAAAAGCTGGAAAAAGACAGCTGATGCATACTGTGCAATTTTCCACACAGATGATCTCATAAATTTAGTAAAAGGCAAGTATCACAGACTTAAAGCAGAATTATTTCAAGAATAAATGCCCCAATTTATAGGCATTACACTTATTCTTCATTATTTCTGAGATACCTAAGATGCATATTTAATTATAATTTAGTTTTCACTTGTCTATTTCTGCCACGAAGAAGAAAACTCAATCTGCTGGGACACAGAAAGCAAAACTTTTATTGGGACATACAGTGATCGCTTTAGGATACCTTTCCATTATGCACACAACTAGATTTGGAGAATATGAACTGTATATTGCATGCATTGCTTCGTGAAGCAACCTGTATAAGGAAGGTTGTTCAACAATATAGGAAGGCTCTTGGGTGGGCTCCCACTGCACAATTACAAAAAACTATTGCTAAATTCAGTGAAGTTCTTACTCTGGTTGTTGCAATGCACCTCACTGGTGATCTGTATTCTTCTTCCATTTTGGTCAGAGCTATAATGGTTTCAGCAATAGCATTCTTTGTCACACGTGACCAAGCTTCTGACAGATGACCCTGTTAAAGAGGAAACTCAATTTACTATTATTAAGAACAACTAAAAATGTAATTAGAGATGCTACAAACAACATTAGGTTAAGAGCTCAAGTTAGAACAGAAAAAGAGGAAGTCAGGGATGACTTTGACAAATCAGGTGTTTTCATAGAATTATTTGGGTTGGAAAAGACCTTAAAGATCATGTAGTTCCAGCCTCCTTGCCAGGGGGTAAGGTAACAACCTTCCACTAGACCACATCGCTCAAAGCCCATCAAACCTGGGCTTGATTTTCCTATCATGGATCTGGTAAAAATTAGCCTTAAAGACTCAGGTGACTGACTGAGGCAGTTTCTGACCAACTATTGGAATAAATTTCTTGGAATAGGTACAGAGCATATGATTTGAAGAATGAAAGATCATATTCCTAAAGTGTCCCCCGCTCCTCCTGGAGAAAGAAAGATGCAGAGTTGGAGCACAGATAAATGACTGTGAACACTACAAAGATCACAGTGGTTTCCTAGAGGAATCAGCTTCACTTGCCTAGCTTGGCTTTCCTGCATACTCTCCACAGTTTCTGTATTTGAAAGAAATAAAGAGTACACAGGAAACATCAGGACTACAGCATACTTTCCAAACTAACCTTTAACATTCTGAGCCTATGGCACTGATTTATTCCCTGAAGTTTCTGATTCAGAGATTGCTGCAATCTACAATTTTTAATGTAATCCATAAATTTCTAACCCTCATGCTAAGGGTGACAAGTAATTAAGACTCACTGGACTCTAAAAAGGAAGCTAGAATGACTAACTCAGATGTAGGTGACTATACATTGCAAATGTTGAAAAAGTTATGTGAACAGTCACATTTCTAACTTTACAAAGGATAGTAAGACTGATGTCACCCTACTGATAATTAGCAGCTCTAAAAAGCCTCAAAGAAAGGTTTTCAAACACAAACACACACTAATTGTAACTCATGAATTGTGAGATTCTGAAATCTTGTGGTCAACAGTAATTGCAGAGAACTCCCATCCATCTTCAGCAACGTTGAGAAGGAACCTCTTTAATCTAAGCACAGCGAGTCAGAAAACAGGACTACAAAGCTGAAGATACTGAAACACCTTTCAAAGAGTAATCACAGAGGAAAATCTGGGTCATTTAGAGCATCTCACCGAAATAGGCACCTCAAAATAACCTCCCAATTAAATTCCTTTCACCCGTAACATATACAAAACCTTTTTTTTCTTTTGCCAGTATTGTTTCTGGGAAATAGCTGATTCACCTTTCACCAATTTCTCTGCCAAAAAACTTGTCTGAAGCAGATACTGCTACAGAAAATTTAAGCCCAGATGGTTAAAGTAATAAGCAACTATAAATGTAGATTTCAGTGACTGAAGGAAGTCAATTGCAACCAGAGAAACATACTGTTACATGAAAATAATACTATTATCTTACTCCACAGATACTTTTTACTCTTCAATTAGAGTTCTGAGTGCTCAAGATTTAAAAATTAAGCTTCTAAGTTAATAATGTAGAAAATGACCCACAATTATTGTTTACTTCTTATATTTCCAGTACAAGTGACTTATTTAAAAGCTTAGTTCAAAACTGGATTTCTGTTTAGCAGAATGAGAACTTAGCTGGCTACTGCTCCAAGCCCTAGACTATCCATAAAACTATCCATTCTTTTTTATTGAGACCAAGTCACATTTAACAGCTCAACTCAATACTAACTGTAGTAGAAGGTAATGAAAATATGTACTCCTCATTATCAGAAATATTTGAATATCCTCCACACATTTAAAGGATAGAAACTCACTGCTGCCATGTCTTTAATGAGTTTAATGATGATCTCTGAAATCTGTGTAGGTGTTGATCCCTTCATCCACCAATGGCTTTCACCTCGCCGAATATAGCTGCAAAGGAGATATGGAAATAGATGAAATAAACTCAAGTAATTCCTTACTATTTGTTGAAATCCAGCACAAAGAAACAGTGTAAATATTCAGCACATAGTGGGTTGTGGTTTGCTTCTTTTTCAAATTGCACTCACCAATAACATGACATACAGTCAAAGTGTTATACAGTTTTTTTCATTTATAACACAAAGATTATAAAAACCCCATAACTGACTTCAAAGGAGGTGCCTTTAGTTTGAGAATATATACATGTTTTTAAACAAACCTGGAATTGAAGATCATTGGAAGTGTGACTGTAGTAACTCCTTTGCCTGCAGTAGTGCCAGCTGTCCCTGTGATAGTAGTTCCTTTGGCTTTTAGCTGTACAGTGAGAGCTTTGGCAATGCATCCCAAAAACATGTCCAAGATACCTAGTTTATTCCAATCTCCTTTTTCTGTTGAATGAATGATATCACTTATATCTGCTGGTGGGAGAGACTTCACTCCTATAATACTAGCCAGGCGACTGGGGGTTACCTCAGGCAAAACACGTCTCAGTAGGGAAGTTACCTGGAGAAGAAAAATCAGAACACAACAAATCTCAAGACAGCTGGAGTTTTCAAGCAAAAATCAAACAAAGTCTTTCTTCTTCTTCACAAGCTACTTCAGTAGGAAGGACTGAATCTAATTTCTATATTTAATTACTACTGTAAGAAATTCTGCAATGCTTCTATCTTGCACTGAAGTGTTCATATGCAGTGAGACAACGCCAAAGAGTCTAGAACTGATCTCACTGAAACAATACTTAGTCTTCATATAATGATAATAATTGCAATAGTGATAATAATGATGATGATAATAATAAAAAAATTATATTTGGTACTGGACTTATGGTAACAGTGATACAGATTTTTGTACAACTCTGATTTGCTTGCTTGGTACAGATATGTCACCCACTTTGCAATCATTTAGATGTCAGAAACCTTGTGCTAGAACTATTAGAGATGCTTTAGAACTCTGAAAACAAATTACTTGCCTTAAGCTATGGAGAATTATAATATTCTTTCCCTGCCCTCCTTTAGTTTTCTTCATCATAATCTAATGGAATTTTTTGCTGTGCCAATTGCTCTGGATCTAACAGGAGTTGTCTTGAAATTATATGGTTCAACCTTACCAGCTGGTGGAACTGGGGTTGAAATTGGCTGTATAATGCAAACTTTGGCCCAAGCATGAAGGCTTAAGCACTTAACATTTTATTTCTCAAGCCTTCAATGTTCTCTTGCAAAACTACTACATATCTACAATATATCAGAATTACTAAGCAGGGTAGTATCCACCTCCAGGCAAGTTGAGATGTGAGATTGTAATAGTTCAGAAAATTGTAAAAAGAATAGTAGAGACTATGAGACATAAAAACTTCTGCAACAGGAACTTAAAATTCACCTAGAGAAGGCACAGCAGCTAGCAATAAGATAGTGCATTAACAGTACTAAGGGAAATATGCTTATGTATTTATGCTATATTATGTGCATATAAATACACATATGCTCAGACAGACAACACTCAAATTCAGAAAGAAGCAGATATTAAAACTCTGCTTGAGGATACCAAGAGTAGAGAGGAATTGTCTAGTTCCACCTTACTACGCTTACAGCCTGAGTGTAAGGACTCATCCCAGACCAACAACAGACACTGGTAACTAAAAACCTCTCATCTTACCTAGACAGGCTATATGGGCATTATATATACATAATGTGAAATACTCAAAAGCCACTGGATACTTAGATCCTGTCCATTTGACAGATGTTTCTACCATGCTCTACTTACTCGAGGTCTAATCTCAACCAGTGAATCCTCTGTTTCATCTGTTAAGATGATTTAGTAAAACAGTCATTAGTCATTCCACAATTCTAGCTGTCACTGTGGTTTGCGGTGAAACACAATATTAAAAGGGCAAGAATGAACTCCTGAAATCATGAAAGTATTTACCAACATTTGGAGCATCTGCAGCACTTATAAACTGGGGCAACTGTGTAACTCCCTTTCCCCCCAACTGTGTAGCTCCCTTTCCCCCCAGTGAAGCAGCATGAGGTTTCATCAAAAAATAAGCAGCTACCTCACACCTTCACACCTGAAAACTTCACTGTTTTTGTACAGAATTCCTATGTACAATAAATAAAACCAACAGTTTTTAAACTTCATACATTTGAGAAATGGGAAATAAACAGCTCTAATATTTAAAAGGAGAACCACTGGTTCTTGCAATTATATATAATAATTCTGGACAAAGCTGTCCTTTATAAATAGACAAATACAATACATTAACTTTAATTCTCTTTTTTAGAATGTAATATGTAACACTAGTCTAAATTTAAGTGCTGCCAGTCATAAGACAGTGCAAACTTTAGAATCTGAAGTTCCATCCTAAAAAAGAGAATTCTTCATCACTGAAACAGAAAGAAAATTCCTGACAAACAGAACATATATAACAAGACATGGATGAAACTATTTTAAACATGAACAACTAGGCTACTGTGAAGTAAGATTCACTGAATACTATGCAGTTCATATTAATTGAAAAATCCTTTGCAACATCACTCCCAAATGAAAGACAGGTGCTTATGTAAAAGATCCCCACCCACAAGGAGATATGAAATTACTAATTGCTTTTGTGCATCCTACTTCACTTCAGCAACAACCCCTGCCAAGCAAACCATGTCCCTTTGATTTATGGTTTAAAATAGCAATTTACCTTGCCCTATTCAAAATCCTCCAGAATAAGGACAAGAAAGGTGAAGAACAATATTACCCTAAGGCATCACAGTTTGCTGATTTAGGTTCATGATGACTTAAATGTTAATTAAGCATTTCTGGGTTCCTACACTTCACTTCTACTTCCTGGAGACAAAGCATTACAAACTTGCTCAAAAGTGATTTTCTTTTAATTGCATAACAGTAGCCTTCATTGCCTTCAGCACTGTTTGTGCTTCCTACAAATAGTTTTATCCAGTCAAATTGTGGTGGTGCTGGAGTGTACTTTTTAATACCATTCAAAAACTGCAAAGCCACCCTAAAACCTGACATTTTAATTCCAAAAAGCAATTCTGTATTTTATTTTTACATATCCAGAAATTTTTATTTGCCTTCTCTTCCTTATTGCAAAAACAAAATGAGTTGTGTTATTTACAGTTAATTCTCTGCATAGAGTATTTAATGAAAAAAGTGAGTTCAAGTACACATTACACTATTGTTGCCTATTCCTGTGAAAATAGACACTCAAAAACAGTTTTAATGGAGAAAGATGTATAGGTTACTGTCGGCCTCAGCCTCCATGTTCCTTCCCCCTCTCTGTGTGTTTTTTCCTGAGGTTTTTTCCACACCCCTTCCCTGCCCTGCTCTTTTGCCATCCCTGCTGTCCCATCCCCTCCAAACTCTGCCCCTATTGGAACCTTTATAAATGGACCACAAACGGAAATAAGGTGCTTTCAAGATGTTCTCCACCTAAGGTGTGTGTGTGTGAGTTACCTTGGGAGCCTACCCCANCAGTTTGTGAGACAGAGTTTTAGTAACTGCCTTTAGGATGTGAGCAACCTAGAAGAATCTATGCAACTTATATGACTCTACAAAAACACACTGAAATCCTTGGGAATCACTATCACACACACAATTTTAGGATTCCAAAGACATTTTTCAAGGAATACTAAGATAGACAAGGAACAGCTGGCATTCACCTGTCTCTGCACCCTGGGAGAAGCAGTGTGCAGCAATGAGAAGAGATCCTGGAGCAGAGTGAGCTGCTGGGCCAGGTACTGCCGGCCCACATTGGAGCCACTCAGTGCCAGCACCATGGAGAGTAGCTCGAAGCAATAGGCGTCAGAAGATGCGTCTTCGTCGCTGGGCTGCGAGTTGGCGTTCTCTTTGCTGGAGATGGCGTGCTCCCATTCCTCACGCACACGAGTGGCTTCCATGCGGATCGCCTGCACTATGTGGGCACACACCTATCCAAACAGATTCCAAACACATAACAACTCGTAAAAACTTTCAGAAAGGGAAAATGATTGTGGTTTAGGTACCTTGACAACTGTGGCTAAAATGGAAAACCCGTGCAACTTTACCTTTGCTTAAATTACTTCTTAATTTAAATTCAAATGAAGAACAAAATTGGGATTTAAACATAAAAGCACAGATTAGATAAAATTGTTCAGAATTAAGATTAAGATTTAGTACTGAAGTTTCTAATCTTCATTCTGGAAAATTTAATTGAAATTATTTTCTTTTTATTTTAGTTCCTACCTTTTAGTTTACTTTTTACCTAGAATTCAGGCTAAAAATCCACCAACCCCCCCCCACATAAAACCTTATGAAATACATTAACTCAATACCCACAAAAGAGAAGGACTTACTAAAATACTGGAGTTTCTTGTTTAGTTTACTACCCAGGAAGCTTAAAAAAATTTTAAAAACAATGCTTTCAGTTTACCAATAGCATGTTAAAAATAATTTTTAGAAGATTTTAAAGTTTGCTGAGTGACAAAAGAGTAGATTCTGCTTCACTTATCAAAATAAAAAATGTCAAATGAATCAATAGCCCTTTTATTACAGTGAAGGTAATATAAAAGATGCTTTAGTTGGTATATTTTAAAAATATTAAGTATTCTGAAGGAAAAGAAAAACATACTCTAACTACTGCTTTATGTTAGGAAAAAACCAGACAAGCTAAAGAACCACTAACTCAGAATTTCAATGATTACAGAAAAGAGTAATTTAAGAATCTATGCACTGATTACCTTTTCAAGATTAAATTTTATGAAACCTAAGCATATTGATGATAGAAATTAGAAGAAAACAGGTAGAAACTAAGAATCTAAACTCTGTCACTGAACTTCACCTAGACCTTTGTGAAGATCTATTACTATGCTATTATTACTGGTAAACTTGAATACCATTTACAACTCGATTCTAAAAGTTTTGGAATAGAGTCTAATAGGCTAGGGAGTTTTAATCATTTAAAATGGATTTTTTTCAGTGTTAGTTACCACAGATTTTTCATATAGAACAAACACTCCTACTATTTAAAATATAAACAAAAAATTGTTCATAAAGAACAACGGAAGAATTGAAAGTGCCAAATGAAAGGTTCTATATTCACTGAAAAGGAGTGTATTTATTACAAGATATCAATATTTAAACTTCAAATAACTTCAAAATGAACAAACCTGTTTTTGCAAATTTGTCAGTTTGCTCCGGCTGAATATGATCCCCACCATGTGCTCCTTCAGGTCTGCATCTGATGTTGCCTTCGTAAAAAGCATATTTAATATTAGATCAAAAGTTTCAAGAACATTTCACAATTACCGTAGCAATTAACATGGAATGTATCAACAAACTGTGTCTTAAGAGTTTGTAGCTTTTTGTAACAGAGAAAGTAAGACATGTAAGCAAGATCAGTTTAACTGTGGTTAATAAATACTTCTTCAAGAGAAAATTGAGCATGAAATGAAATAAATAATAAGCAAATCAAGTGGACTACAACTAGCTGAGATTTGGCTCCTTCATGTAGGTTAATACAATCAGTGACTCAGTCTTTCTAAAGCAGTGTTAAGAATGTATTTTTCAGTTTTTATGTTTCATGATAAAAGAAACAGGGAAGACACAACCAAGTTACCACACAGCAGGTGTGAGAAAAATACACTTTTACAAATGAGTAATTCAGTCATGGAACTTATTGCCACAAGGTACTGGGTAGAACAAAACCCTCAACTATCTGAAAAAAGAAATTACTTTCATTGAGGACAGTCCAATTTTGGCTATTGAACAGGACAGTCCAGGTACAGTGACCATTTCAGGAACACTTCTTTAATTAATCCTTGCTGGAAGACAGGGAAATATAGCAGGTAAAAGGATACTACTGAGGTCTCTTCACACTTTTTCTCTGAAGATTACCAGAGCCCCCTCTTGAGGCACAAGATAATAGGCAAGGACTTCCAGGTTGACCATTACTACAGGTGTTAAGTACTTCTGTAATTGCAGGCAAAATTTGTTGCCACCATTACTGTGATGCTTCCATTAAATACATGTCCCTCAATTAAAATTTGCTAATAAAAAGATCCATTGTAACTTTTTAAAAATAAGCAATGGTGGCATTTTCCTTCTGTTTTAATCTAAAAATTATGGAGCACAAGAAATGGGACAAATACTGAAAATCATCCTGAATAACTTTTTCAGCAAAGTATTATTGACAGAATAGAAATAAATACATTGTGTACTTTTTCTTCTCCTTCTGGGGAAGACAACAATGCTTTTTCTTCTTGTTCTGGGGTTGGCTCAGCATCTCCGGATATGAGTTTTCCAAATACCTGGAAGAAGGACAATGACAATTAGCAAACCTCAAACATAAATTTGTGCTGCTGGGGTGTTTTACGTTAAAACATAAAGCACTGAAAAGTCTACAGTTTAAAGTAACTTCACTGTATAACACATCATTAAGATCCCACCTGGGATGTTATGAGTCGGAAGACTCGCAGTGTCTCAGATTCACAGTTTCTTTGTTGAGCCACACTTGCAGAAATCTGGCCTGCTATTTTAATGCTTTCACCATCCTTCCATCCCAGAATTTTCACTTGTCGAACTCTTAGTGTGTTCTCTGGACCCTTCAACTCAATTTTGATGATGTGATTGTCACCTCCAGGAAGTTCGCTTGTTACCCAGCCAATATGTCTTGAATCCAAGTCTACCTATTAAAGAAGAATATAAAGATTAGAACTCACATTACATCAAACAAAAAGTAACTGACCTCTAAAACAAACCCATCATATATCACTGCAACAAATACAAGGGTTGTAATGAAATTTTCATCCTGAGCAGTAAGACTTATGTTTAATTATAAAAAGATTCAATCTTACGAATTCAGATTAAAAAAATGGGATCAAATTTAAAAAAATGACATATAGCCATTTCTTTTTTTGTCTCAAAAGCTTATTAGAATCAGTGGCCTGCCTACCTCTTTTATCCTCAAAGCAGGAGTTCACATATTAAAAAAATCCAACTCTTAGAACTAATATTTGCTCACTACTTCAATTAAAAAAGAAAAAAAGCCACCATAATTTAACTGAAAATATAACACAATTTTCAGTAGTTATTTCATCCCTATTCACATAAACCTCTGCCAAAGTAATCATAACTCTGTGCAAGTCAATATCTGCTATCCTCATCGAGACATGCTAGACTAAAAATGAGAGATGAACTGTGGTAAGTTTATTTAAAAATAAATAGTCTTTAAAAAATGAACATAAATAATGTCATATGAGACCATATATTTCATATGAAACTACAATGTTACTACCGGAAGACAAGCAGAGTAAAAAAGTTTCATCAATACTCAGTATACATGACGGAATTCTGTCATTAATATTACAGTATTTCCCAAGGATGATTATGCCACAAGAAATGGAAACAACTTGCTTAGAAAAATCTCTGTTATATGCAGCCAAAAAATGACACTAATTTTTCTGTGTCAACTGTTAAAATGTTTACCTGCTTTATTCTGCAGAGATCT
>VWZD01011590.1:247820-272561 GCA_013396695.1 Sakesphorus luctuosus
CTTGCCAGTTAGGAAGGTCATTGAAGTCACTTTGTTCTGTAACAGACAAGCAAAATAAGAGTGAAACACTTCAACTGAGGACAGTCTTGACTACTTCTGTATTAAGAGAGTATGTACTTAAGAGAAAATTCGTTTGATTACAAAAATAATGAAAATTAAAAGTGATAAAACCAAGGACAACTAATTCCAAAGCACAGCTCTCAAAAAAAATCTGCTGTTTATATTAAAAGCTGTAGTTGAAATACAGATCTATTTGTAATATTACTGTACAGATCTATAAAAAAGAATGTAGAAAGTCTAGAAAATAGTTTGGATTTTATGAAAGCTCCTTATTTCTATGTTTCTACAGAAATAAGCAAGAAAAGTAACTTAAAATTATTAAATGTTTGAAAATGCATCTGAAATAGAACACGCCAATTAAGTTTCCCAGTTTCAAGTTCACACAACTGCAAATTCAGACATACTGCAAAATCAGACTTTAAAAAATCACAGGATTTAGAAACTTTACTTTGAAATGTGAGCTGCTGAATTAGAATTACCAACTGAACTGGACAAAGAAGACAGTGGTTTGTGATTGACAAATACATGTAACTTGGACTTCAATAAGGGACATTTAATTTCATTTTCCTCTTACCCCAAGATCTCTGGAATTGTCTACGTGAACACAGACATAACGTGCATTGATTCCTTTTACACAGTTAATTGTGATGTTTTTAGTTTTGTTTTTATCCTCATCTCCTGATTCCCAGAATGTTTCTGTAGACCCATCTGTCAAACTACCGATCATGGCAGGTCGGCTTGATGTTTTAATGTCAACAATGCTGGTTAGGTCTTTTAGACAAACCACTATACACAGTTCCTGTGGAAACAGATGAAAATACTTAGAAGAGCTGAAAGTAAGCTCAAATACAAGCATTGTTTACAATTTTTAAATCCATACAGACATTTCTGTTCTGAGGAGTATGCTCTCCAAGAAATGTGTCATTTATTGATTCAAGTTATTCAGTCCTTTAAACCAAAAGAAATATCAATATTGAACAACTGAACATATTAGTAAATGCCTAAACGTATCAATAAATGGAAGAAAACAATTTAAATATTTTAATCAGAAGCATTAATTTGTGCTCCTTGGAATAACAGAACAAAGAAAGATATAAGCAAAAAAGAACTGAAGTACACTGCATTTAAAAGATTAACTAACTCAGTGACACAAATGCACTATGAGACACTTACTAAAACTTCACTTGTATACAAGCACTTGCAAGTACTGCTCAAAAATTTAGATTTTAGTGATATACAGGCTAAGGGTCAATATTTGAACATTTAGAGGTAAATACGAGAACCTAAATATCATCAACAAGATACACTGAAGAAAATACAACATGGCAATAAAGAATGTTTTAATTCAAACAATCATCATAGGAAGTACATGCTGTTCACAAATGATCTCTGCTTCTGAGAGGGAGGTGTAATACTTGCCTGATTCATGACTTCAAAACCAGACTGAACGCTGATACTAAAACTCTCTTCGCTATCTCCATCATCAGATTTAGACAAAATATTGTTGATATGATGAAAAACATTGCTCTGGTGCAGGAACTGGTGATCAGATTGTTTGAATTTGAGACTCCAGCACCTGAAAACAGATTTAGTGGACTTTGAAATTTTGAATATTGTTAAAAGACATAACCCACTAGTGAAACTGTTATTTACATTTTTCTTCTCAAAATATTTTCTATGAAACTTTAACTTCAAATTTTGCAGGATCTTTGCAGGATCTATGCATCATTTCAGGAAGGCAGCAATAAACTTTTCTTGTAATTTTAACAGCAAATGCAACTACTACTATTCACTTTTTGTCTTTGAGACAGATACACAGAAAAAATTTCAGGGTTTAAAGATACTATTCGGGTGACAGATTTCTGAGCAAAAGGCACTACATTACCATGTACTGGTAAACAGATACTATCATATTATTCGGTAATATGTTTTCTTTTTCTTAGTGGATGCAAGTATGGAATTTAAGAGCAAATACATTTCTCTCTATGACATCTGTTATACTGTTATTTATGTATAAACACATACATGTGTCTTCTACATACACCTTTCCTAATGGTAAGGACAGATGTGCCCCTTTTTGCACAGGCACATAAAGGTGTTTCAACCTTCCTATTTACCTTGCAAAATGTTTTTATCTATAATGCTACAATATTTCCAGGCTTTTGAGAATTTTCTTGAATTTGTGCTTACCTTAAGGCCATTTGCTGTAATGCACTACCACTGGGAAGGGACATCATAAGATCAGAGATTGTCTGAAGAAGGCGATGAAACGTGTGCGGTAAGGGGTGAGCTGCTTCACCAGCAATCACTATATCCGACAGAGGATGCTCACATACTCTTGTGTCTTTTTCCTAAGATGCAAAGCAATTTTTATGTTATTAGCAGACTCTCCAAAAAAAGAAAAGGATTTATGCTATTTGGTTTAAGAGTCACTGCAACAATCCTACAATGAAGGTGAACCTAAAGCAGTTCCTGTCCAAGAATTTTTACAGTAAGTTATACATCAAACTCAAACAAGGAATTTGGTAAGTGTACGTCATACTACCACATATTTCTCATGATTTAAAGATGTGTGCATATGAAGGTGGTGGCAGAGGACTGAAGTGGATGGGGGCCAGCAAGCTGTGTTATGGGGAAGAGTAGCAGAAGAAGCAAAGGAGGTTCTGACCATGATATACTATTCGAGAAGGCATGGAAAGACTCATTTATGAAGGATACAGATTGTTTCCCCCTGCTTCTTTTTTAGAGGAAAATATGATTCTCTTGAACCACAGGAACCAGCTGCATGGACCTAACATACTGACAATCTAAATCCAGATTCAAACTCATTATTTTAAACCCTTTAAATTGTCTATGTATATTCTTGGAAGTAGATTTCTCATGGACCTGCACTGCTTGAATACCTAAAAATGCTGTGGTATTATTTGAAAATAATTTGAGGCATATGCTTACCTAGAGAAGAATCATCAAATTGCAGGAGAGTGTAACTTGGTAAAGTCTACTCAGTGTATGAAGTAGGAAGTATGAAACTGAACTCTAAACTAAATATTATCAATTCTTCAGAAACAGTTAAAAGCCTAGGTATTCTCCTTCCCCCCCAAGGATCCTATCTACACAAGCAGCCTCCTGTTTCCACCGTCTCATTTGCAGCTTAGTAATTCTTGCATTTTGTTTTGCTTTAGCAAGGACATTGCCTTTGAACCTACATCTTATGCATTAAAAAAATTACAGTTTTAGACCTCATCCCCAATTTTTACACTGGGATTTCTCCCCACTTGCCAGTATTAAAAGAGTATGTAAAAATATTTCACATAAGGAAACGAATCCCAGTTGTGAAAAAGCACCTAACAGTCTTGGATTTATTACATTGTGTATGTATATTTACATTGGTGTTTTAATCATATGACCAGATTACTGAAGGAAGATATTGTGATCTGAATACACATCACCTGACTGATACTTAACAAGTACCTGAAAACTGTTGCCAGTTACTTATGTGCCATAAAATTACTCATTTTAGCCATGTGACCAAGGGGTCACATGGCTAAATTCCCTCTTCATTATATCAAAGAAACAGCAGCATTCCCAGCAGAGCAGAAATAGCTTATTTTAACATTCCTTCCTAATGTCCTTTCTCTTTCAGTTGGTAATTATCCAGACTACAGATGAGACACAACTTAGTCTTTCATACAGTAAAGGTTCTTATTTTGGAGGCTGACCAGCATAAGGACCAGTGGAAACACATTTCCCTCACAGAAGAACAGCAAATGAGGTATAATGTATACATAGAAGAATTTGACACACTTCAAAGTAAGTAAATAGAATTATAAATCTGCATGTTGATACACTAACAGGGAAAAGTTAATATCCCACATGAGATTTAGGCCAAGACCATAGTTGCTTTGTAAACAACTACAGCAGTGTAGTACGTTACAAAGCTCAAAAGACTCATTTCAGAACATCTCATTTCAACACTGGACTAGATAGTGATAAAGTGATAAAGATAACCCTGAATTACTAACAACACTAATATGATTTTTTGAGCTATTCTTTGTGGGCATGGTAATGTTTTACATCAGAGCTATGTCTAGAAGAGAATGTATGAAGATACCTTTTGGAAGCATGGTCTGTTAAGACTATACCATTTTACATAACTAACTATAGATTTTTCTCAAATCACTACATTAACAATGTCTAGTGATACATAGAATTACAGATATATATAATTATTTTTATATATGCACATATAAAAAGAATTACGCAAATTAACTATACTTCAAAATTAACTACAGACTTTTCTTAGAGTACTAGACCAAACCACAAAGCTTCTCTGAAAAATATTTTCTTTTTTCTCTCTTTTCTTTGTGGGGCAAAGGAAGAATAAAAAGCAAACTGTAATTTTTTTTGTTACTGGATTAGCAATGTGTTTATGCTTTTTCGCTTTCTTATTTCCCATGAATACTCAAAAGTAATGCACTAAAAGATTATGTAACTCATCAGCACCAAAAATTTGATGATTTAGAAGAAAAATTCATTTACCTATGTCTATAAAATGAGTTCAACTACAATTTAAGGTTCTGTTTCACATTGAGAGGATTAAGGGATTTTTTTCCCACATAAAAATATTTCTAATTTCCCTGGAAAGTCAACAGAGATGAAAGGAATGCTGAACCTTACTTACTTGTTCTGCATTTTCTTTATTTGACTTGTTTTCTTCATCCTCTTCTTCTTCTGGCTCTACAGGTGCAGGAGTCAGGGAAGCCACAAAATGCCATAAAATATCATGAAGAGATGTTGTTTGAATGACATTACAAAGAAGCCAGTTGAAAGCCTAAAATAAATTACATACAAGGAGTTATAAATTGGTTAAGCAAATCTACTGGAGTAAAACAATTCCTTAAACCATTTATGTACAGAGGTGCACTGATGCTTTTGGACAGGAAAATAATAATAATTCAGAGGTCTCCAAGTAAGGCATATTGCTCTGTAGCTACAACAGTTTACAAAAATGACAACTGTATTACAGGGGACATCGCATAATCTCAAAAAAAAGTTCCAAGACAGAATTTACAACCTTCTTATTTGAATCATGCAAGATCCATTAGTACATTAATACCTCCATGGCAAAGACTCGGCAAGCAGATTTCCGTAAGGCTTGTTTCATTGCTATTTCAAGTCCTTCTAGATCATGATGCTGGATTACAAATGCCAATACTGGCCACTGGAAATTTCTCTCTCCTTTGGAAAGAGAGCTGTGGGCGGAGATTAACCGAGAAAGTTCAGGAGATGGATGTCTCAGGAGAGAGGACCCCACTTCTATTCAAAAGCATAAAAATATGCATATATTAGATTATTTGTGCATTTCAATTTCATAGCCACAGTAAAAATGAAAAGCAATAAAGCACTTTTAGAATTGGTATATTTTTTCTATGAGAAAATTTCATTAAAAAAAGCAATGTGGAAAAATGATGCTACAATTGAGAAAGAAAGTACCACCTTTACTTTCAAATCAAGCACAAAGGATTCACGACAAATTTCAGAATCACAGTAATTCCTGAGCCAATTTTAGGTTAATCCTGTGACGATTAACAAACTGATAATGTTTATTAATAAATAAAAATAAAAGCCAGTACACGTATTTATTAAAAAGAATATATTTGTCTACAGTTTCCAAGAACAACTGCAAATCCTTGAATAATTTTCCCCTGCTTCTGATGTCTGTGCTCTTACCTGCATCTCCACTGTTGACTCGTCTCCTAGGGATTGCCTTTACACGTGCTGGCAAAATCGAGTGCTGTTTGTCATATTCTGATGCAACAACTGAATATGATCTTTGAAAGACTGTGCGTTTTGCAAGATCTGTATCTGTTATTGGACTGGTTTCCAAACTACAAAGAAAGAAGTAATACGCTCATTAACAAATACATAATTCTCTGAATTATGCATAAATATTAAATTAGGATACATGCATTTCATAATGACAGTGCTACTACTGCATGGAGGTTTGTCTTATGTACCTAATAACCGTTTAAATGCTGAAAAAGAAGGAACATGTATTAGATTTACACATGGTGAAAAAGCATGCAAGTGCTTCATAAACAAATGTAATGATGTACATGGCAAGTTAGAAGAACTCAGGTATTTTTTTTAGAGAGATACAAACATTCAGCTCATGCCTGAATTGAAGTTTCAGACCAAACTTGTCCTAGAATGCATGTGAAAACATCTATGCAGTGAATTTTTAATACGCAAGCCAACTCAAATTTAGAACTTTATGTGAAGTAGATAGTTGCTAACATCATTAGCCTTACAGTCAATTTTCAATTGCTATGGCTATACCTCTGACATGTTTTACTCCTTACCTTCAGTGGACTTCTTACAGTCTGCAGAAGAACTTCCAGCTTATGCTGTCCCTATAGGCCTCAGGAGACCATGGTGTCCACAGTTTTAATAAAGGAATATACCAATACGATGCACTCTTAAGGAGTTTTGTTAGAAAAGTTCTATTTCTGAAAAGACTACATCGTAGATTGTAGCATTCCAATAAAATGTTTTTGCAGTCAGTATAAAATATAACAGATTGAAATAAAAACAGATTAAAAGCAAGTCTTCTCTTCATTACATCCTCACTATGAGGAATCACCGACATCTGAAAACACTGAGCATCTATGTTGATTCTGAACTATTATTAATAGTAAGAGCCTTTTTTAGCCTGACAAAACAAAAATTTCTATAACTGTTTGAATTAGATCACAGTAAACTTAATGAGACAAGCAAGTGCCTTAACCTGACAGAAACCATTTAGCACTCCTGGTCCTAGATAGCATTTCTTTAGTGACATTTGAACCTTCCACAGAACAAAGCAGCAACACTTGCTCTGAAAATGTAAGGTAATGAAATGTCCTCCTGTTCAAACTTCCCTTCAGAATGAAATCATGAAAGGAGAACAACAGCCATCTCCTTTCAAAAAGTCTATTAATAAATACTCAGTCAGTTGTAAAGAACAGATACATAGTGAGAAAAACTGGTACATTTTCAAGGAATTTGAAACACCTATAGTCCTTGGATTATTGATCTTTAGATCTGCTCTTCATTTTTGGAGATTCTGGGAAAATTGTCTTTGTTTCTATGGGGAGATAATCAAGCCTGGAGTAAAGACTATGGATAAACTTCTTTAAAGTATGCTAAGAGTTCTGATCAATTAAACAAACTTTTTTCATATTTAGGTTGTAAACTCAGAGCCTTTCTACAGAGAAGCAAGTGCTTTGCTGCACAGTTAAAAGTTTCAATTATGATTTGCATATTCACATATTCAAACATATTTCATTGCTAATGTTTGAAAATATACCTGATATCATTCACTGAAGATATTTTTCTAACTACAGCTTTTGGTGGTTTTGCTGCTGTTTCAGAGATTGATCTGATACTTTAGCTACTGAACTGCAGCAATATTTTCCTTTTTTATTTTTAACTGGTGTCATGCTAATGCTTTAATATTTGTATTTAGTACCTAGAATTACAAGGAAGTACCTTGGGGGCATAGATTTCATGTTACTCTCTGGCTCTTCAAAGACATTAGGGCTTGCATCAGGAGTTACTGAGATGTACGGTGCCGGTACTGAAGTTGAGCGCAAGTATCTCATCTCATCCTGGAAGAGGTTGTCATCCTGGTACCCAACAAAATTTTCATGATGATGCCTGCGTGAAATTAGATTTTTAAATTAGGATGAAGAATTACAAGTCCTGAAACACACACACAGGCGGAAGCCCTTCGCCAATACATTTAGTAAGCCAACATTATTCATTTACTCCTCACATACTAACGCTTTTAAGCTAGTTGTGACTCAAAAGTGTTAGAGGAAAATACAATGGCATTTTCAACCAGGAGGAAGTGGGGATCACCCTTTGCTATCTTTTAGTATTTATATCTCCAGAATATAATTTAGGCCCAAACATCTATCCAACATAAACATGAGACACTACAGTGAAATCTACTTATAAATAGCAAGAAGGCGCAAGTCTTCTAGTTTCCTTCTCAACATTTTTAACTATGAAGAGAAAAAAGTAGCACATATGCCAGCTACTAACGCACCAAATTAAAATCTTTGGGAAATTCTAAATTCTTTGTGTTGGAGGAGACCGAGATTTTGTAAAGTGGCAAGAATATTATAAAAGATGGGTCGACGAGGATGCTGAAATTGGGGAGCCTGTTCCAGTTAATATGAATGCAGTCCGTCGATTTTATGAAGATCCTTGTTGTCATGTTTCTTATATCAACATCTCCCTGGTTTAATAAAGTATAAGACAATATGTCTACCCTATTCATTTTTTCCTATAGTCATACCTATCCAAGTTTCTTCATTCCACAAACCCCTAGGGCATTTTCCTGCCAACCCTTTCCTGATTGGCCCCCGTTTGGTACAGTGCACCATTTTCCTTGTATCGTTATGTTCAAACCCGGCTCCCCTACTGGCCCCTTCTTTGTTCCTCCTCCTAATTTACATACCCTCCAATGGGATCCCTCGCTCCTCCCTCTCTCCGCCCATTACCCCGCTCATGTTCCGGAGAAATCTGCTGTACCCTATATATAGCCGGGCACCCCCAGTAAACTTGCTTCTCCTCGTGGACTCCCGGGCTGTGTGGACTCTTCCTTCAGGGGACCATCGCTGGTGTGGGAGTGGGAGGAGCCATTCCAGGCTCTAAGGGGGCTTGACCTAAAGGAGTGATATCACTACGCCTATTGTGGCCTGCCCCCTGGGGCCAAATACCGACCCACTGTATCAGTGGACTTTGAATCCGCTGATATCTTTGGACAGAAACTACACTGTTGTTAAAAAATGTTTAGCATCGAAAAGATACTTAGGGTATATTTGACACTATGAGAAAATACAATCTATGAAAGTGAACAAGATCATGAACAAACATTATAAAGAATTAAGAAAATACGTATTCTTCTATGCAAGTTTTAGTTTAGTTTATACACACATTTTTATCCAACACTATACATAGATGAGTATTAAAATCAATATTCATACACCTCCTTTAATTACCTTGCTAAAGTCTGTAGATAGAGACATGGCATTTTAATTGGAAAGTCTTCAGAAATTCCTTCTTTGAGGCTGGGAAGTTGAGATTGGAATGCTTTTGCAGGGTGGTAGCAGAGGATACTAGGCTCAGCAGCACTACTCAGCGACAGTAAATACAGTGCATTTGCTTTAATCACTTGATGAGCTTCCATAGTTGGCAAGGCACGAGGTGTCTTAACTTGCATTGGTTTTCTCCTAGATTGTTTAATCTAGATAAATTTAAATAACATATAATTACATCATACTTAACCACAGGAAAATCTGACAATATAGCTTATTCTACATGTACTTGAGCCTTTCTGTTGTAAAATATTTTCTATGACAAAAATGCACTTCATTTATTTTTATAACTTTGCAAACATTTCATAAACAGCTGATAGCTCTGACAAATGCCTCAAGACTAATTTTGGGTGCAAAAACTTTCAAAAATGTAGTTTAAAAAAGAAATTTAAATTATTACTGTTCTGCTTACCTTAAAATCTCAACATATTTGCATACTTTAAACAAGAATTTGAAATTAGTCCTGGAACACCAGTATAAGAACACCACCTTTCATACTATTACATTAAAAATTGCTCTAGTGGCATCTTGTATCCAATGGTCTGGATTATTAAGATCATTAAAGAAACTATAAACACAAGATTAAAACAGCATTCATTTCAGTGAACAAATAAAACAATCCAAAGTTAAATAAGTTGACAAATTCTTTAAAAAAATAGGTATCACATTCAATGCTGCAGTTATAGTGGGATAAAAAAATAAACTTATAAATTTGAAAGCACTATCATCTGAAGGGGAGAAATCTGATCAGAAGTCAGCAAAGTTTCTATATCTTATTATATTAAACTTAGCAGTGGCATAAGAGGATATTCCAAAACCTTCCAAAGTTATGAAATTCCAAATTTTTTAAACTGGCTCTACCTTATTTTCAAGTTGTGAACGCAGCACTATTAAGCAGATAGACACCTAAACAGCTGAAAATACCTTCTCTCTTGCTGCCGCTTGCTTTTCACGGAGATATTTTTCTCTGCATCGATCGCAAACCAAATACCAAGTGCTCCCTCCAATCCCCCCATCGCCACAGTTGCCAGCCCATCCTCCGCAGAAGTGCCCAATGCTGTTGTAGCCTTGGCCACCTGCGTAACGCCCGCAACCTGCACCGGGGAGAGAGGGGGAAACGCGTTATTTCAAAAGAAGGGTTACTACTGTATTTTTTAGCGCTCTAAAAGAGGGATGAAGAGGGTGGAAGGAAGACACTTGTCTTTTCCTGGCCTAATTTTCTGCTTTTCTGTGTGTCTGAATCTGTTACAAAACAATGTTCTTGTCCATGTGTCCCACTAATATCCAAAGAATCCAAACACACTGTAGTTTTCAAATTTTTATTATGAACTTGTCTGAAGCATCAACAGCTCCCTATTCAAACAGCTCAAGGATGGTAAGATCAGTATTGTAAGTCAGCCAACATTATCTGTAAGTTAACAAACATAAAACCCTTACCTCCTACCTAACAAAGCTTAAGAGAGAATAGAGTGTATTCCTTTGCTGATTAGCTTTTCTCAGAAACGTTCAGGGAACTGATAATTGCTGAATAGAAATTTTGATTTAACTTTGCATACAGAGGTAAAAAAACACACATACCAGCAAGTATACCAAATATCAAGTCACTGATACCCAGTACTGATACAGCAGATAAATAAAAGTTTTCTACTACCGAGAGTAGAACAGTAACAGAAAACTTTTGGCAATGCAGAAATTCTAAATGACCAATCTCATTATTTTTTATTTTCAATTTGCTAAGCAGAGTTCTAAATCTTAAAGTGTAACAAAGGGCTTGTTTCTGAAGAGCTACTCTAAGGTCAGAACATTATTTCAACTATGTTTCAAACAATGTTATTTGGCATATTTAAATCCATAATAACTTAAAATCACACATAAAGATGTGTAAATAATTTGATGTAGTATAAATTTTAATTTAGTGTATATTACAGTGAGAGTCTGATAAAAAATTTTTACTGGCTTGAAACAATACTCTCTTCCCCTCCTGACCTCTCTCTCTCCCTATCCCTTCCTCTGTCCCCCAGCCCCCCCTTTTCCCCTTTACTTCTCTGAATTTTCTTCTTTTCCCTTTTCATGATGGGTTGGAATTTGCTAAGTCAATCCTTTTTGAAATCTCCTATGTTGACTGAATGTGTGCTCTAAACTTTTGCCAAGTTCCCTCATTTTCCTAAGTTTTCCAGTTATGAGTGTGTTATTTTGACCCCCTGAAAACATCGTAGCCTTTTTCCTGTGTGCAGCCTCGAGAGGTGTAAAAGAACTGAAGGCCCCTTTAATAAATCTGTTGGGTGGGTTTAGGGGCCTTGTATCTTTTTGATGTAAAACCCCTTCGACGAGCTCGTGAGGTGAGCCTGGGGTCTTACACTAATAGACAAGATAGCCTGACTGACAACAGTAACACCAGACCGTGGGTGTGAAAGACTTTACAGATGGACATGGGAATTAAAAAATACGGAATCTTACCTGGATGAGCTTGTCTCATGTGGTAAGTCACTGGATATGGATGGGACTCTCCACACAACTCACAGATGGTGTCTTTTTCAGGTCCTCCCACCGCAAGCTGGGCCATTTCGCCAAAGAGATTTCCCCTTGGCCTCGTCTCAACCTTTTCTTTTTTCTTTTTCTCTTTTTTAGCTTTCTTGTTATCTTTGTCACTTTCCTTCTTTTTTAACACTGCACAAGAACCAGGACTGGGAAAAATCATGTTTTGGGAAGCTGCTTTAATAGTCGCTAAAGAAATATCTTCCCAGAAAGCTACTAAGTGCTGCAGTGTTAACGGAAGAGGAGACTTGGATTTCATTGTGTGATGACTGGATGTTTCAAAGGAGGTAGTTTCAGTTTTTCCATCCTCGCACTTTTCATGCAGAGGTGGTTCTTTTAACATTGAGAGGACTTTGTTTTTATTGATGCTACCCATTTTAGATATATCTGGTCCATGAGGTGAGATGTTGAACATGTTAAGAGCAGATGATATTTCCAATGAATGTCTATTTTTCAACTTGGTTTCTTTTTCCTCTGCAGGCTGTTGAGTAAGACTGCTTCGTATGGGTGCATGCTCTTTGGACAGTTCTGGATTAAACTTCAAAAAAGATGAGCATGCCATAGCATCATGAACTATTCCTTCATGCCAAAGAAATGCAGCAAATACAGCTCTAGCGCACTCTGCAACAGAAGGTGACATTGCTTGCTTGGCAGGCTCTACAGGCTTGGAGCCATCTCCTTTGAAAAGAAAGCTGGATTTTTCCTTTTTGGGTCTTGTATGCCTACTAGCACATTTACGGCTCACTTTTGGAGATGCTCTCATGTCTTGCTCATCCTTCAGTGGTGCTTTTCCTATGCTGAAATGAACTTTGTTAGAACCATCGTCAAGACTTCTGAATTCAGTGTTGTCGTCACAGGTGGTATCTGTAATACTGTCAGTCTTTAAAGTACTTGAAGTACATACTTCAACTACCTCACTGTGAAGGTTTTCTTGTACGACATGAGGGGAAGGAGCTCTATTTTCTGTTTCTGTAACAGGTTTTCCATCTTTTGCAATAATTTTTGGTTTAGGTGAAGTGGACCTCCCCCTTAAGGGTTCTGTTAGTGGCACTTTCTTTTTGCGAAGGGTGTCTGGATCTAATGTGTAGGAATCTGATTTGGAGCGTTCTCGAGGAGGATCAAGCTTTGTTTTTACAGGGGATGAAGGTTTCTGAGGTAGAGTTTTGTCATGGGGTGATGAGGATCGTGGAGAACTAGCACCAGATCTAACAGCTGTAAGTGTCTTTGTCTTTGGAGAAGATGACCGGGTTCCTGGCCCTGGAGATTCTGCTCTTAGGCCAGTAGTTGTTCTGCCATCAGTTTTTAGTGTTTGCAAAGTGTTATGATTTGGCGACAAAGACCTGCTGTGCGAGTCTGACCGCAGCTTTGCAGCATCTGATTTGAGGATAAGACACTCACTGGCAGATAAACCTTCTGTACTTCTGGGTTTCTTCTGGTCAGCAACAACTCTGTTCATTCGCACATCAAGTTTGGGTGACCTGCAGTCAGCTCTGTGTTTTGATGACGTGTCTGACTTTCCAGCTGGAGAAACTGGTCTAGCAGCTCCGGTGAAATTCATTCGGTCACCTGTGTAGCACATTTTATAACTGAATTGTTATATGTCAACAATGATACCTTTAACAGCAAAAAAACCAAGGACTAAAGACCTGAACAGAAGATAAAGATCAAACACATGCTTCTGTTCACCTCAAAATGAAAGGAAACATGAAAGGATCTTTTTTTCACCTAGAATATTTTCAATACATTTCTTTTCTCAAAGATACATAGAAACATGCGTTAGGAAATATTTACAGAGAAAACACAACTATGGAGGTATCAAAAGGCACAGTTCACTGTTTCCACAAGTGAAGGAAGCACAATCTACACCCTTCAGTAAAATGCCAGGAGTTAAGTAAGTTTATGACAACTGCAACAGAAACCAGGCATTATCTATTATCTCAATGTGTGTCAGCCTGACTGCAATTAGACTTGCATAAAGACCAAATGTATTTTCAGAAAAGTCAGAAATTGTAGGAAGTAAACACAGTTATAAGGCAAACTGGGTAAGAGGCTTGCAAAAACTACTCAAATTGATCATCTGAGGTATCCACCTTTTTAAGACCACAAACTATCCATACTCAGCTACCAAAACACAACCTACTTAAAAAAAACCCAAACCAACAAACCCACTTCTTTCAACCACAAAGCTAAACTAACAACTCTGGTCAATGATGTCCTTTTATTTTCATGCACTCATTTATTGTTCCTAGACACATTGACTTTGTACATATATTAACCTCCAGAACTATAAAAACTCTAAGGAGCTTAATATGAGTCCATACAAAAATTAATACAACCAATGTTGAAATCACTGGTAAGAAATTTAGCAGTTACTAAAGCTGTCTCTCCACAAAGACTTACACTGCAAAGTCTTGAATGCAGAGTTAAATCCTTCTGACCTGAATTGGTTTTCATTAGTTAAACACGAAAAAGGTTTCCCTGGTAAAGCCTGTAGATTTAGGACACAGTACTATGGATTATTTTTCTAGATAATAAAAAGTTTATTTCCACTTGTCTGGGTATATTTTTGGGAAGGAACTATTTGTCAAAAAAATAAAGTTTCAATTAATCAGAGAAAATCTGCGAATTTGAGCCTTGATTTCCAATGAGAACAGGAGATAGGCAGTCATCTCTTGCCCAGTACCTTCAGTATTTACTTCAGGTGGGAAATCAGTGTTCACTTTCTTATGTGTTTTGGGATTTGAACCAACTTCATGCAGTTCTCAATAATAAAGCCTTACCCCTATGGTAGAAAATATATAGATGTAGTTTTTCCCTACTATTCTCTATCATAATACAAAAAAAAAATCAAAATTTAGCAACACAGATATCTCCTCAGATTACAAACCGATTCTTACTATTTTGCTCTCTCTCTGTTTAAGTACCTTATAATAAAACTAACAGCAACAGGAAAAAGCAAAAGGAATGGCAGGAGTTCATATTTCTCTGTGTGGAGAAGATATATTGTATCTATACTCAGGAATAGTAAGCCGAATGTAAACATTAGAATACAATGTGAATATCTCAAATATCATTCTAATAAATTTTGAGAGTCTAATCTGTGGGTTTTTTAATGAGTTCTATAACTATTTTTGACTTGAAGGAAGGGGAGGGAGGAGGAAGGAAAGAAATAGAATGTTACACTGTAGTTTATAAAATGATTGTTTTTGCTAAAAGAAAAATCTAAGAAGTTTCTTATGTATCAGCCCAAGCATTTCACATGTGCCACGTTACTTATTCACTAGTTTTTCTGATGAGCCATTTTGATTTGTTTATTTTGTGATGGATAAATTCCAAAATGCAAATTAAAATTATTTTTATACACATTTTTCCCAGAAACAAATAAACAGATTAATTCAAGGTCTGCCAGATGAGAAAATAGTTTAGGTAGAATCTTTTACGGAATGCCTCACAGAACAGATTAAAAAAAAAGTGAAAAGATGACAATAATCTTTTTAGAGGACACAAACCACTTCAAGCCATTCTGCAACATATCAAAAATAAAGTACAAGCTTGATCAGGGCATATAAATCAGGAAAACAGTCTAGAACAAAAATGCTTATGGAAGGTATAGCCTAACAGTAGCTTCCTAACAAAAAAAAAAAATCTTGTTTTTTAAAAACAAAGTTTGTTTTTGCACATATACAGGTAAACAATCCTAACTGGCATTCTAGACTATCAGCACAAAAAGAAAAATCTCCAAATGCAAAAACGCATGATATAGCAAACTGCTTTGTCTGTAAGCAAAAAAAAAAACAAACCAAAACAAACCCCAGATTTTGTTTCCCCTTTCTTCTTACACACTTCATTTGCCTGTTGTTTGAAAACATGTGTTATTAGGTTAGATTACCAGTCACTTTCCTGTTTACAAGGCAGAAGGAGGTGGCTAGATTGTGTATCATGGAGTCGTTGCAACTCAGGAAGGCAACACTGAATGGTTATATCAAGTGAGTTCCCAACAAGCACCAGAAATGAACATTTGTTTTCAATACATTATTTTATTAAATGAATGTAATGAAAATTAATGGAAGGAGAAAAAGAAGAAAACAACATTTTGCATGTAAAAATTTGAATAACCTTGCTATGTTGGCATGCATACCCACCCTTCAGCTTGTGAGAGAGAGATGAAATAGCAGAGGCAGGCCCAGCTACATCACTAGTTTTGTAAATACGCTCACGAGAAGCAAGGCAGCAGGATGGAGTTTCTACAGTGGAAAACAGTTGCACAGAAGCAGCACAGATTCAATGGAAAAGCAGCAAAGATAAAAACAAGCATTTCAAGTGATACGCATCTCCTTTGTTAAGTATTCTGAAATTCACTGTATAGACTCCTACATTAACTTTAAATGACAAACAGTAGTTTCTAGTAGAATGCAGTTTCCTTGATAAAAAAAATGTTGTGACTTCAGTATTAGTTGCTAGGATCTAAAAATGTAATTTACGGAGACTAGCCAATGAGATTTTTGGTTTATTATAAAAACCAGTAGTGTTTAGTTTGGAATTGAACCCTGGTTTGAAATGTTAACTTTTAATCTGTAAATTCAGAGATGAATTATTTCAGTATCGCCTTTCAGCTGATCAATTTACACATTGTTTAGTGAAAATCAGAGAACATCTATATATTGGTGTTGGAAAGTCTCGTTAATCACTGGAAAAAATGAAGGAAGATATATTAAACCCTCAAATTTATCTGTTTTCAAAACTGACTGCACCTCAATAAACTTTTGAAAAACTTCACTTATGTAATGTGAAGTTTCTCAATACAAGAGACAACTGGCACTAAATGAGTGTCTATCAAATGGTATATACATGAAGAAAACTCTGTATTAACTCTTAAAATAAATTTGCTTTAAGAAAAATCTGATTTAATCCAAGATAATTTTAATATAGTCTACTAACACCAAATGTAGAAGTACAGCTCTGAATGAAACTTGAAATGAGATAATAGGGACTGTTAGTTTTAGTCAATCATTTCGCTTTTCTACTTTCAATTTTAATTCTAATGCCTAATCCTTTGTTTAGAAAAAGAAAAATGTCAAAATCTTACTGCAGTAGTAATTTTAGAGAGAATGTGCATGTTAAAAGATATCCTGTTTTAGATAGACCCTTTTGTACACACAGAGTAAGGTAACTATTGAAAATAAGTAATTTCAGTTCCTACACTGCTTAACATGTCTTTTTGTCTGGTACTACGTTTACTAACTCGTACACATAAAACATACTAATCCCCCTAGCTTATGCAATGACCTATAGTTCTAGAGAGTCTAGAATGAGGTGTTCATATGTTTGAAGTAAGTATTTCATTCTTTAAAACAAGAAACTCATCTCTAATTTCTCTGTACAGTATTAGCATAGATTTAAGAACAGTATTACCTATTTTTGATACCTTCAAATGCTTTGGAGAGATCCAGTTCTAACTCTATAGCTTCTGAGTAACACGGTATCCCTCCATCAATTTTTAAAGGTAAAATGCAGAAACAAACATTAGGAGCACAAAATAGAAGTAGAGACAAGCCTAAAAGTGTCAATTTGATACACTAGCATTTCACTCTATGAATAATTAAAGGTAAATGTTTACTCAATCCACTTTCATAAATGCACATTTATACTTCATTCCTTCACTCTACATCTGAGAATACTTACATTTTATAATGTTGTAATGTAGTGAATGGTGAACAATGTGTGACTATTCAGTTATTTCAAGTGTACTGCAGGTCAAAGAGAATGACTGCCACACGACTTCCTTGCTGCCTTGGCAAACAATCTATGTCTATCAAGGATAACTGGTCAGCCACATGGACCAGCATTTTAATCAGAATTCCTTCTTTTTGAATCATCCTCAAAGACTACAAAGTCTTGAAATACAAGGCAGGCAAGGTCTGTCTCATGTCACACTCAAATGTGACAGTGTATCTTTAGTCACATTCTCTCCTTCAACACAGAAATACCTCCAGCATGAAAAGCTACACAATATGGAGAGGTAAGTGGCAGCTCGATTCCTATGGCAGGATACAGTCTTGTAACAGCTGGGCCTACTTCCTCTCAGGAAACACTGGTAAACCAACCCAGGATGCAAGACATTACTAACTGATTCATGTTATTCTTTTTTAAATAAACTCTAAAACAAACTCGTAAAATGTCACTGAAGAATGGAGATAAGTTAAAGTTTCTTCTGAAATGCCATTGCTTATATGTGTGATGATGAAGGAAAGGCACTGATCTGCCTTTGCCATGTTGCCTAAGCAACAGCTGCCTCTTCAAAAAAAAATGTATTCCTCTTTTGCTCCCTGTTACTGACATGGAACCTAAAATACAGCAGTTAGCTGAATTTTCTCAAGCACTGCTATCAATGTATCTTTTTTCACATCCTGAAAATGCCAAATACCACATTGACAGTTGGCCAAGGTTTTTTTAATTATTTTTCCATAAGTAAAAGAATGTATTGAAGTAAAAAAAAGCTGGATATTAACTATTAACAATGGAGAAAAGTATTAGATAATGTTAAAAGAGGGAAATGAGTGAGTAAATGAAAGCAAGAGCTGAAATGCAGTATCATCAGAAAAACATTAGCCAAGTTCTTTACCCTAAGGTAGGGTTTGGAGCACCAACTCTGGAGCCACCTAAGTTTACTAACTGAAAGAAGCATTCCTGTGCTAGAAGAGTAGATAAAAAAAGAATTTTATGATTTTATAATTTTTAACTACAATTTTCCAAGATGTTTTAAGTAAAATTTCTGAAAATAAAAAAGCTTGACACAGTTAGTACTCTCCTACCAACCCTAACCATATCAGTTTTCCCATAGTTGGTTTGGATTGACCTGGACAAGTATAAGCTTCATATGTATTGTTCATTATAAAATGTGGAAAGCCTAGGGTATGAAACCCTGTAAGTTATTTGCTCAAAGTTTCAGGAATGATGCTTTGGCAACATGCAGAATCTGAAGAAAACAATCAAACCAGTTGTCATTGGTTTAACTGACAATTAAGCAATTTCAGCACAATATAGAGGAGATCACCACAATTGGTTGAGAATATTCTCTCCTTTCATTTTACTGAAACACTACCAAGAAGAGTTACGTGCTTCATATGCACACTGGTCTTTTGTGCCCTCTCTACAGTTTAGAAAATGCAGAAAGAAGCCAAAGCCAGTGGTTCTGAATTATTTAACTAGCATCTACAGAGGAAAGGAACAAAACCAAAAGGAATGCGGTCGCACAATACTGAAGGGATATATCAAGGAACTGTTGACATGAATGGTAGGAGCTGATCACATATGGTGGGATGGCTGGATTGCGGCTCTGCAGTATGGACTGGCAAGGAAGCAGCATGACAGGACACTGTACTGAACAGCAGCTCAGCCCTGTGGCTTCTGCCTAGACCAAGACGAGTCAGGAAGCAGTAGCTCAGTAAACTGCTATGGTTGCATGGGAAAAGAAAGAATGTGATAGATGTCAAGGGGGTCCAAAGCTTTTCTTGCCCATTAATCCATTCTTCATTCATACTATCACCTCAGATGTCAGGAAACATGGCATGAAGGTCTAACAGTGACTGCAAAGTCTCACAGTTCCCCCCCTAGCTTCAGAGCTCAACAGCCAAACTGTCAAATTTTGATAACCAATGCCAGACAGTATGTCAAGATCCTGTTTCCTTGACTTGCCATGTCTGAAGAGTTTTATGACCTAGTACATACTACTGAAGCATGACCCTTTACATTCCCAAACTTTTCACCTATTCTCAGAACTCAAACAGACATTTGAGTTTTCAGTGCCTTTCACAAAGTTAAGAGACAAGTAAATCTAGCAAGCAGTAATAATCTCAGAGATATGGGAGGCTTCAGTCATGAGCAAATTGGGTACTAATGAGCTTACAAACTTCTCAGAAGCAAGCATATGCAGGCTGGAGTAATTACAGACTGTTTTGGTGAAATATTCAAGGAAGAAACACACATAAACTTGTGATGTTAATAGAAAAAATACTTGTTAAGGTACCAAATCAATACAGCTGTTCTTGTACTCCAGGTAGGTTATGCCATCTCTTCTAGCTTTTTTTTGAATTTTAGCTGCATACAGGACAGTCAAGGAATTAAAATACATGATAAGAGCACCTTAATTTGGACTGTCCTCATGAAAAAGAAAACAATCTCTCAGTTTTTTTACCTTGTGTAATCATGTCTGAAAATCAGCAAAGGAATTAAGCAGGACAGGACAACCAGCCCTTCCCAGCAAATAACACAAAGCTAAGAAAACAGAGTAACCCTTTCTTTTTTATGATATCCCTTCTGTAATGAATATTTTGATATAACATAGAGGACTGTTATTAGTTTACTTATTTATGACGTGAAAAAATTAACAAAGACACATTTTATTTCTTCAAGCATTGTATCTGAGGAGGTGGTTTTCCCAAACTGTAATATCTCTGCAAAAAAACCTTGACCCTGTATCAGAGGATAAAAGGTTCTGACAAGCCCTTTCCCTCTTCCTTAAATGAATTTGGAAATGAAACCGAACACCAAGCACAGAAACCATTCCTAAAAACAAAAACTAGCTACAAACACTTCTAAAGGAAAACTACAGTGACTACTGTCACTGCCACAAAGGAAATAATTCTTGAGGATATTCAGCACAATCCTAACTTTGCTCAGAATCACACTTCCAAATCAAATTTCTCCTCAGGGGCAGAGATATCTGAGGAAAACTAGAAAATTTAAGTGGTAGACTGAATTATTTAGACTGACTTTCAGTCATGACTAGTATTCTGTATTATCTCTGTAGTCATGGAAATCTAGGCTGGCACAGCTTCTTTCAACTATTACACTATCATTAGTCCATTTAATAAAGCAAAAATTCAACTCACTTGATATGGACCCTTGGGATATGCTATTTAATAGATTTAACTTTCAATTACCCATTTAGTAACAGGAGACTATAAAGTGCTTTGGAAATAATGAATGAAAAATTGCATACTTAAAATGAGATTCAGTTACAGTTTTATTATAACTGCATCAGACTATTAAAAGAACAAGTATATGGATATGGTCTTACAGACCTCCCTGACAATACACTGAATTTGAATGAACTTATAAATGGAAGATTAACAAGTTTTCTGAAAACCAAGGATGCTCAAACAGTAAATTTTGCCCCATACTATTCTTAAATTTTGATGGTGAAAATAAAAATGTTACTATTTCTCTCCTTTATGCATAATTTACATTATCTGCATCAAACCTGAAATTGCATAATGAACTGTTAGAAAGAAAGCCCTCGTATCAAAGCACAGTCAGTGCAACAGCACAGCAGTTCTCATCAGTGATTTCTGCCCTGCTGGAAGGACAAATAACCCTATCAGTTAAGACCTTACAGTAAGCTAAGATCCCAAAGCAGACACAAACTTGAAAAAATTTTCAACTTTCATTATTATTTGATTTGGTAGACTACAGGTTCTCCCCTGCCTAACAAGAAAAGGGGCACTCTTTTGAATCAAGGATCCTCATTAAAACACAAAACACATATGTAGCTTACTGAATACAGTTTATCTGAATCTGTTGGGACAGGCAAACCCATCGAGCAAGATCTTGTGAGGCAGCAATAAAAATGCTGACAGCTTTTCTTTTCATACAATATAGGCCTGCCTAAATGCTAAAAGACAGATCATCTGAAATTTGAAAGAAGACAATAATGGTTATTTTTGATGCAAACCTGAGTAAGAAACTCTGGCTTTACTACTCTGAACAAGAGAAGAAAACTAAAAATGATGGAGAAGAATATACAACTGCTTTATCTGAGTAGTTTCTGGAATATTCTGCTTTTAGGATGTTGGTTTGAATTCAGAATAACCACTAAATATCACAGTAAGAATATTTCTCATAGTCTTTATACAAATGCATCAGAAATTTTAATGTAGTTCTCACATGAAGCAATTTCACTGTCACTGCAATAAGCTGAGCTGGATAGATCCAGGACTGCATAGACACAGAGACTGAAGTGACTTGACAGAGTCCCACAGGAAAGAACTAAGGCACTTCAGAAGGCCAGTTTATGGGAGACAGGAGAAAACTGGCATACCTGTGACCCACCCATGCTATAACTGTTCTGTATGTAAGAAAGAATTTACAGCAGTATCAGCTACCCATCATGAAGGCTGAGCTTTTAGTTTTCATTAATCAAAAAAGTTTCCTGTCCTCCCATTAGCAATCAAGTTAGCTAGTTTCACCTCCAAGTGCAAACTTCCATGCCCGTGCCAATCTTATGAACAGCCAACAGAAGACCACCAAAACCTTTCTTATGAGTAGTGCCAAGTTGTTCCCACTGTCCAGCTACAGGCCTAAAGCTAGGAGCAATGACAAAATCAGGAATTTAGGAGGTAAATTAACACCTGTGAACTTACTGCAGTGCATTTTTGATGTTAAAAGAATTATCAGCATCTCATACTATATAAAATATTTAATTATAAACCCAGAATTGCATACAATATTGAAATTGCACTTTCATGACTTGTCTACAGTGAAGAACACATAAAATAGCAAAAGAATGTCAATGTAAAAATTCAAGTTGAACAAGTATACTTCTTTAGGAGCATTACCTCACATGCGTCTGAATCATGGAAAACTTAAAAAAACAAAACCAGAAAGGTGCACTGAGGGATGATTAGTAGCTGGTAAGCAACTGAGAACAGCAATGTCAAAGCTGCAGAAATGGACTGATGAGGCAGGTAAGGCTGACAAACTTACTCTGAAGCTGTGGCTGAGGCTGCTGGAAGGAAAGGGGCTGTCCGAACACAAATGGACTGTGGACTAGGGAAGAGGGAGGTTTTGCAGCTTGATCAAAGATGGAAGGAGCTGGGAGATTTGGCCGTGACTGAATGGAATTCAGTATGGCACTCAGTTGGTCACCTGTAGTGGGCAAAACAGTCAAAACTACAACCTGTTACCTATCATTCTCTAGAAAGGCACAGTAAAATGGTGCTCAAATAAAGTTTAAATGATGATAATAGAGAAAGCTCATAAATCTTATTTAGCCACATACTACTCTGGTTGTAGCTAAAAATAAGAATCTCACTCCATGCATGGCAATAAAATTACTGAAAAGTGCAAGCAGGGTTTTTAAGGATCATGAATAGTTTAGTGCATTATTTAAAACATTTCAAAACAGAGATTTATATTCACCTCGCTAAAAAATGAAGAGCAGCCAAACTAAAACCAGAAATCCCTAGCATTTACATTAATACGCACATGCAACAGAACATGCAGAAAAAGATTAGAAAAACTGATGACAAGGGAAAGCTAAGATGTACTTAGGCTTTGGCAAATGTATTTCTGTGCCAAGGCTTTGGTAAATATTTGCTCATTTTTGCAAATATCCTTAGAAATATTCTATTATGCTGTTATTCAAGATCAGATTGAAGATAATTTAAAAAACCTATAAGTACCACTTAGGAACTGGAACTGGTTTTCTGAAGAACTACATCCATTTGTTGTGAGACAAATGAAGGTCTTCAAAAAACTAGCATGTTAAAAATACAGTTTTAATTTTTGAATGCCAATTCTCAAATCACTCTATTAGAGCATTAGAAATACATGACTCCTCAGTAAGAAGGCCATACCATGTCATAACTTGAAGTATACTTAGTAATATGAGGTGGGAGAAACCAAGAATTTGAGAGAATCTCAGATTTGAACCATCTTCAGGCAAGTCCTTACAATGACACTTTATTCTGCAAATTCCTATAATTTTGACAGCATTCTAGAAATCCTAATAAAAAAAATTCAGCAGCTAATATAAAATTTACAACACACTGAATTGAGAACATTTTTGGATGATTATTAATTATCTTTCCATGGAATTAGAGAAAGACCAGTAGGTATATGAAACCCTGTATCACCTGAGAACTCCAAAGTTAAATTCATTTTCTTGGTATTTTAGGTTCAAAAATGAGAAAATAAAAATACTGGAAAATAGCTGTAATGACCTTCTAAATAATAATTTACAGGAATCAATAAATCAGTCTTATTTTGCTGTTTTGAAAGTAGCGTACTTAAAAAATGTTGGAATCTGTACCTCAGCAGAAATCATTCCTACCTCAAAAATCTACAAGTGATTGAGCAGCCTGGTATAGTGGGAGGGGGGTTGGAATTAGATGATCTCTAAGGTCCCTTCCAACCTCAACCATTCTATAATATACGTTTGATAAACCACTATTTTTCTTAAATACAACATGCCTACTTCCTAAAATGAGTAGTGATTTTACAGAGAATAACATCTGAGAAGAGGTTGAAAATCATCTGCCCACCATAATCAAATATGGAGGTGGATAAGGCCATTCATAAGGAATATTAAAAGCTCGCCTGCAATGTAGACAGCTGGAAGACAGAAGATTTAGCTAAATCCAACAGCATCATTATGGGAGTAATGTCTTCTGTCTTGCAGGTAATACTATGAACATAGACCTGTTACATGGGAATCTCTACATTTGATCAGTCATTTGAAAGACTCATAGATGGCAATTCAACTTTCATTGAAACTTGGGTATCCCTATAGAAGTACTTTTAACAAACAAGCAGCTCCAAAAGAAGTGCTTCATTCAGAAATTCCCCTAAGAAATCATGCTTGTGCATTCCATGTTTTATTTGCCTCAAAACTCAAAAGCTTTTTATACCTGAGAATATAAAAAACTGCATATAAAGTAATGATACAGCTGAAGAATTCTATTTTTGGGAAAGTAGAACCATTATTCTGTCCATACAATCACCAACTCACCACTCTTAGGCTATTCAGAAGGAAATACAGTACACAGAAATGAATAAAGTCATCTGGCTGAGTTGTTCATTCACAATAAACATCGCAACTTGACGGTATGTTGGGAAAATAATGCATACAAAATGGTATGGAATCCAGTGCCAGGAGTAGCTTCCAAACCTTCTGTAACTGTATTATCCCAAAGAAATACCTTTGAAACTATCTAAGATA
>VWZD01011590.1:275180-302116 GCA_013396695.1 Sakesphorus luctuosus
ATTAAATAATAATAAAAAAAATTTAAATTTTTTTAAAAACTGCATTTCAGAATAGAAACTTTTACAAAACACACATATTCAAATAAAAAATAAAAAGGAGAAAGCTGCAAATTTAAAGTCTGCTTATAAAAGAAAGGATCTGGAATTTTCTCAGAGGCAACTCTAGATCTTGCTGAAGTATTTTAACTGGATACCTGCCTATGGACCTAGGCATTCAGTACGACTTCTGCTTTGTCTCTGAAAGAAATTCCACTCCTTTATGGATACTGAATTAAAATTTTCTAAAATATGAAAATAGGAACATAGTCTGAAAGATACTATTATTTATGGATAAAAATATAGACTGTTGCAAATCGAGCTGGAGCTTCTCCAAATCCTCATTATTTCCCTCCAGCAAAAGCATTGAAACTAATGACAAAGTATTTCTAAACAATTTCATGGCAAATAACAACAACCAGGCTAAAATAACCTCCAGATATGGCTTAAGGGCATTAATTTTAACATGGTACTGAGATGGACTAGGAACATAAAATAGATTAAAATAGTAGTTGCACTGATAACTGCTGAAACTGCTTTAGATAGATACACGAGAGTTATCTATCTTCATCCTACTTATAAAACATAGACTGACATAGATATGATTAAAACATTGACATTGTCAGACATTAAAAGCTACGATTTGAAGAAAGGATAGTGTTCTGAGTATTACCTAGATACTTGTATTTTATGAAAACCTCATTATTCTCCTTCTTTACAGAACATTTTACACTTACAGTCAGGCTACAACAGCCTACAGAATACAAATATGTATTAACTAGGAACTATTTTTCTTTAGTATAGTAATGTTATGATATTTATTAGAGCATCTATGTGTGAAATAAATTTCAGCACCAAATGCCAAAACCAGAAACAGGGCAGAGTCTGTTACAATGAGTAAGTAAGAGGCTAACAACAAGCACATAAAAACACAAGCAGAATATGACTGCTGTGAGGTCAGAGCTTTTCATGATGACAACTTTAGGAAAACAGATGCATTAGATCCTATAAAAGGAGTGGGAAGATTATAATTTGAAAATGTCCAGATTTATGCAGAAAACAGAAATATGGATGAAAAGAAAGAAGGCTTGAAGAAACTAATTTTAAGTAAGTAGAAAGAAACTAGCCTCTAGGGAACTCTACTAAACTTTTATCATCAATGGAAGGACCTTAAAGACTTCCAAGAATACCTGTAACAAAATCATACTAATGAAGAATCATAGTAACTTTTACCAGATATTGGGAAGACAAGAGGGACACGCTGAACCAGTTTGGGGTGCTGCATCTAATGTCCCAGTCTCAGAGAAGATGAAGCCAGACTCATCTCAGAGGTTCACAGTGACAGGACATGAGACAAGGAACAGAAGTCGCAGAATGGGAAACTATGATTAGGTATTAAGAATATTTTTCACCATCAAGGTGAGCCAATATTTGCATAAGATATTCAGAGAGGCTGGAGACAGCACGAACTTGAGTACACAAGGCTCTGAGCAACCTGATCCAGCTGAATCTGCACTGGCAGGGTGGTTGGACAGATGATCTTATCCAGAAGTATAAACACTGACAGATCACTCCCTCTCATCTTTTAAATGAATATAAGTACTGCTCACAATCCTGCACAGCAGAACTCATACAGATGGGCTGAGTCTTTCTGTTAAGGAAATAACAGTTTCAGAATACCTTAAGGTATTCATATGAAGCATTTAGGGTGAAAAAAAAGATATTTGAAATAAGTAATGACAGTTTGTTTGGAGGGAGATTAGTGAGAAGGATGACTGAGTGGGGGGCATGGCAATAAAATTTTTTGTGTAGTATCATCTTACATATGTTTTTTTCAAATTATTTCTAGGTCTTACCCAATCTGAACATGAATTATCAGGAGAGAAATTCAGCATTTTAAGAGAATGCAGTCATACATTCCTAATGAACTGATTTGACGTTAATTTTAAATACAGTGTTAAAAAACATGTTAATGGGCTTTTAACAGGATGCCATCTGACAGAATTAACAAACTTAACAAAATCAAAAGGAACCTAAATAATTCATTCTGCTCTGCCTTTCAAGAGACACAAAGAAGACTACAGAAATGAACAAGAACTTATTTAAAAATTATCCCCACAGCTAAAAAAAAAAGATGGCTAAAGTTATGGTCCATAACCATAACTGGTACAGAAGAAGACATAGGGAAATACTTGAAATGTTCTTTTAAAAAACATTTAAAGAATATTTATAAACAACTTTCAATTCCAACTGTGTAACATATAACTCAAGTGAAAATGCATAAATTAATGTGATACCTGTTCAAAGCTCAGATCCTACTTTATTTCTCTTGTTTAGATTGCTTAATTTTTTCTAAGTTAATTTAGAAAAAGCAAAACAAAACAACCACTTGCCATCTTCGTGTCGGAGGTACTGGTTTCCACCTCTGTCTCTAGCTAATGACCATGCCTCGCCTTCATCACTTTCACAGAACTCTACCATGCTGTTCTTATCCATTTGCACCCACGTACCTTCTGAATTAGTCACCTGATGCACACATATAAAAAAAGCAAAATTAAGTGACTTTTCAAATAATTCAGTAGCATGATTCAGCAGCTTATTATGGTATCTGACAAACACACTCATTCCAATCTTTATATTACAAAGCAAATGTAGAAAGAAAAAAGTTTCTTAAATTAAGGCCACAGGCTGAGGCAGACTGAAGTACCAAACCTATTTATGGCACACTTACAGTTAGAAGTTATTCCATAAATCTTAGACCAGTTTATGTTTGGAAGAAGCAAAACACCAACACCACAATTTTAGAACATCCAAAAAAGTCTAAATAAACACTTGACGGAAATAGTCACCAAAATATACCTTCTAATTGATGGCTGCAACAGTAGAATTATAATACCAAGTCTCATATGAGAAGTTTTTATGATTATTATTTTTGTTCCTGACATTATATTTAGGAAATAGCATGACACACTTCATCCTTAAGCCCTTCTAAACCATAAAACACCACAGCTGGACAACTGGGAACAGTACTAACAGTTCAGTAACTGAACAAGTTAATACAGTGAATACAGAGAAACACAGTAATTTGTGAAACGGTCCTAGGAAAACATTTTTCAATGAAACAAAATTCTTTCAAAGAATATGACAAAAAAGTAGAACAAGAAATATAATTTTGTAAGGAATACTGTAACAGAAACGTGTAAGCAAGCATATGGAACTGCAGTACAATTTTAACATTATTCCAATCAATGTAAAAAAGGCAAAAGACATAACTGCGTTAGTACTTATAATACAAACCAAGTCCAAAGGTCAGTATTTATCATGAGGATTGGAAAAGCAAACCTGTACAGAAGCAGATTCTTTTGTTGCGTTTACTACTGTTACATACTGGTATCTATGAAGACATGAACTGAAGCTACAAGGATCCATACCTCGCCCACTGCCTTGACTTTGTTTCCCAGAACTAACATTCCAATTGGGATACCTCTAAGGTTAGGGCAGCTTCTGATGTTGTGACCTGACGGGCCAGTCTTCACTACCTTGTACACTCCAGGTCCACCTCGAAGGAATGGCATATCTTGTTCTTGCATCACTGCTTCCTGTGGACAGTGTGAATTTAGGTCTTTGAAAAAATCATCAGCATTAGACCTAGATTCCTGAGAAATCAAACAAAGGCAAAACAGAACAGAATAAAATCTATTAGATTTCTATTTAGATAAGAAATATTTAAAGACTACAAAAGATAAATTTGAAAGCTAAAAGAGATACTAGTTACATTGCTCATTTTACTGTGCAATGCTAAACAACTAACCACTAGTAAATTGCACATTAACTGAAAAATCACCGTATTACTCTTGAACAAAAAGTGGTATAAATGTAGCCATTTATATAAAAGGAATAGCTCATATCTAACATTAGAAAGATTTTTTTAATCAAACTCCTTTCACTAAACCTTGTTCCACACTGACATTTATCAGGACACACAGTCATTTGTCCCTCTGTATTTCTGAAATTTTGTGAAAATCTAGGCTGTGTAAAGGGAATTTGAATATTATCTCTCTCCATATGGCATGCTTCTTTTTTTGATTTCACATTTCATATAAACTTTTAAATGCACATGTAATTATTACTGCATATTTATTATTTTCACTATGACAATAAAATAGTTTGCAAATTTATTTCATCTCATATTAATTACAGATGAAATATATATCCAAATCTGAAATGAGGAAATACTTTCTGAATTTCTTACCAAGAAAGTAGAGGTTACTAAAAGAAGAGAAAAATTAGCATTGATTTTTCAGCCAGCCACAGCTTAATAAAAAGGCTATTGTACAGAAAAATAGATGGGGGTAAAGAATGTGCATTTGTATCAGAAGAAAGCAAGTTAGAAGCAGGAATGGGCTCTATTATGATTTTAATGAAAGTCAGAGGTGCTTTTAAAGGAACATCTGAAAGTGAAGAACTATGTAATATCCTACTGGATAAAGCCAGTGGTTCACCTAATCCAGTATATTGTGTTCAGCAACAGAAGATGCTCTTTATAAGCAGCATACAAGTCTTTATTAGTAGTCTGTTCCTTATATATCAACAGCATTTAAAAACTTTATTTTGGATGTTAGAGGGTATACCCTTACATTCTTTAGTGTTTATTTATGAATTTCATTTCTATAAATTTAATTTATTAATTATATGCTGGTACTTTCTGCCTCAACAATATCCTGAAACAACATCTTCCAGGAGCTCCCTTCCTGCTACGTAAAAGAATAGTCTCTTTTGTCAGATTTAACCCAAACTTTTCCCATATTATTTCCTTCCAGTTGCAATTTTCTTTGATCTCTAACTATCATATTTCCAGCTTTTTTTTCTGGTATGAAGTCTGTGCACTACCTCCAGACTAACACAGCAAGTTTTTCAAGAAGCCCGTATAGAAAAATCATTCTTTTCTGTAAATATGTAACTTACAAAGCAAATGATTGCAAGCTGAGGTAAACTGTTTCCAGGGAAGAAAAAGAGAGTTTAAACATTGTTTAGATCTTGCTATAACAAAGCTTGTTTTTCTAGGGAGAAAGATTCAGTGGAAAAACAAGTTTCAAAATCACTAAATTAAAATGTACAATGCAATGGCATCATTATAAAGTTCATATAAAAAAACGGATCTCAACATCACTACAGCACTGATATTTAGACAAACACTTCTGTACTTAGTTTAAACAGCTTAACTGTACTTAATGTAATTTGTTCCTACAATTACAGAATTTTTAAAAAAGATTAAGAACGAGTGGAGTATTTATTAAATATCTGTGGCTTTACTCACAGAAATATCAACCTATTAGATGTTGCAACTGCATGTGATGCCTCCAATAACAGAAAAAAAATTACTAGTAAATTCCGCTTCAAGAGAGAATGAAAGTCTTTTTTATGTTACTAGGTCATCTCTCTGAATTTCTAATTTGGTTTGTTATAAAAAGGAGAGTGCTACTTATGAATTAATGAAACTACAATATTCTGCCACGGTATGTTTTTTTTCATCCTAAAGGAAGAGACACAGATACTGCACTCTATGCATATCTGCTATTTCCTGTAAAAATAATTCACAGTAAAACAGACTTCAAAGAGTATTTAGCATACAGTTGACTCATAAGGTGTGTTCTGAAAATGAGATACAGTGTGACTGTTCCTGTAATTTAACTCACCTTAGGGGGTAAAGCTTTGGAAGTCCATGAAAAAAAGTCCAAATCCCTTACTCCTTGGCTAGCATTAAAGACATTCTGAGCAACAAAGTTTAAAAAAAAGAGACATATATCAACAAAGAAACGGGAACAAAGAAATAATGGAGGAAGAAGCTCAAGGTACTATAATGCAAACTTTTTCCACAAGTAAATTTTCTGGTAGAATGTTTTGTAAAAGGGGAAAGTTATGTTTTCCTAATCAAGTCACTTGAGCCCACTGCTCACTATGGCAAATCATCCATTAAATAGAAACAGTTTAGTATGTCACAAGCTCAAAATGGATGTAGTGTGTCATGCCATTTACTGAAATTAAGAGCCAGACATTTCTCATAAAGCTTGAGACTTCATGCACAGAAAAGTCTCCCACTTCTGTAACAATGAAACAGTAGTTGGCCCCATCACCAAACCAGCTTTCTAGAAAGATGTCTACTGTTCTGAAAGTGCAACTCAAGTGCACAGGAAATTTGAGTCACCAAGTCAGAATTGAAGAGATGTAGAAGGGCTAAGCTTACTGCTGCTGAAAGCAGTTCACTTGCACTGAATGGTTTCAGCAGTTTGCACATCCAAATAATACTTTTTATCAGAGCCAAAAATTTTGGTACCATACAGAGAACAATTGCTAAGATTTTATTAATTTTGTAAAATACACACAATGTATTTTGTTATGAATGATCATAAACCAAATACAGCTGCCAGAGACAATTTACTACCTTTATAACCAATTGCCTATAGTACAGAAATGAGCACTGCTGTTCTGTGTGGTTTTTTCTCCCACAGAACAGTGAGGACAGCATTTTTTTAATCTGGAAAACATGAAAAAGAAGCCATCTTTTCTCCATAAGCTGGTTTCTACTCATGTCAAAGAAATCGTCACTGTTCCTGTCAAATGAAAGAATTAGTAATATATATACAGCAGTACTAATGATCATATTTATGATTGAATCCCTTTGACAAATGAATAATTTTATCTATATGAACAGAGGTATCAAAATCTGATTTCCTATTCCCATTCTGATACAGGAACCAAGTGAAATCCCTGGACAGTGGTCATATTAAAATTCAGCAGTAGTTAAGGCAGTGAATCCCTTCAAGCAGAAACAAGTACAAAAGACCCTTGGCATGCTTTATCTGTATTCCTTGAAAAAACACTAACATGTTAAAAGTAAGTAAATCCATGCTTTTATCTCATGATAGAAGCAAATTATCTAGTTATATACTGTTTACAAACATCAAGTTTGAGTACTACAAATTATTTGCCATTTTGACAAAAAGAGGGATATTGTCAAAACACCATCATTTCTTCAGAACTGAGTACTTTTACCCAAAATTGAAGGAGGTATCAATGCACCAGTGATACATGTTTTGGGGATTGGGGAAGGTGAGAACGGTATTAGATAGGAAGACTGGCAGAGCAAAGGCTTACTAATTTGACATAAAACTATGACAACTACAAAGAAGTATGCTTTTACACATACAACGTACTTAAACTGACTGACTTTGCAGCATATCTCCTATTTTCTGGTGGATTCCTGTACAGAAAAACAAGGACTATCCATACCTAAAATATTTAAATATTTTCAGAGATCTATTTTTCTACATCATAAAGCTCTATGTGCAAAATATACAAGGCAAACTGACAGCAGTGAAATGCGACCATGCTGGCTTTGCAACACCAAGAAGATCATACTAGAAGCCCTTGTTTGCCCTGGGAGCACAAGAGCTTCCTGGCTCTTGGAACACTGTATGCCAGTTTAGATGAATAGAGCAGAAACGACTACAGAAAAGCTTTATATTTAGTCTTGCTGCTACCAGATGCAGTTTTAGATCATTTTTTCCTTTCAAATTCTCCCTTCCAAGAACTAAAATTAATTACAGGAATTCATATTGCTTCCAATGAACTTTAAGGTTCAGAAAACAAACAACAAACAAAACCTAACACTTAAAAAAGTACTTTGTTTTGCTATCAAAAATCAGATCACCAGGAAGCATTTAAAATCTCTGTTTGTATTATTTTTCAAAGCTAAGGCTTAACTTAAACAACCATCTTGACACTTTACCCGACATAGTTTTACTCTCCAATTGCCTTCCATTGTGCTTAAAACAACGGTGGAAATCTCTTGTAAATGTCCTTTATCATTTCTACAAACTACTCAGCTCTCTGAGGTTCTGTGATCAAAAACTGTAGCCCACATAGTAGTTTTGTTTCTTTCTCCCACTGCAATAATGGTTTGAAAAACTTCAGTTTTTCAATCCTGACTGCCTGTGGTGGCTGGGGAATATAAGAATGTAACTGGGCATCTGGGTACAGTAGTCCTTCGTATAAAGTTTTAGATTTAAAATGAAGTAACAAAAGCTTCTTTAGAACGCAATTTTTTTAAAGTCAAGTTCCAGAGCTTAACCAAGATAAAATTCTATTTCTTCCCAGTGTGCACTGTTTTATATCTCATGTACTTTTTCTACTACGTGCTGTGTGTAAGCATGAAAACATAACTGCAAGCATAAGGAACTTCAGGATTTTTCCAAAACCAGTTAAGTGAATGCCGTTAAGACAGAAGGACAAATAACTACCAGAGGTGGAAGCAGCTAATCCAAAAATCACAATCTATTAAATTCACAGTCATATCTGTATTACCTACCATGGACTGGATGCACAATTTCAGATCACAGGCTACATGGCAGTTCCTTGTGCAAGGACAAGAGCCATAAAAGAAGAGCATTGACTTTGAGGACTTTCTAAGACGGTAAAAGACCAATGCTCAAATAAATGAAACACTGGGAACTACCACGAATCTCTGCTTTCCTATGATCATTTATCTTTAAATATAATAGTTTTGATAAGAATAGACAGAAACAGCAAATTTATGAGATCCACAATATTCAGTGTTTGCTTTATCATAAAATATCTAGCTAATGTCAATAGACATAAAATGTAGATACAATATAGATGTTGAGAATAAAAAAGGCCAAAATTAACACTGCTGAAAACCTCTACTGTTTTTCACTTGTTCACTGTTCAATTGATAGTGACGAAAGATAATAATTATTTTTTTTTTAAAAATATACTTATTACATATTTTACAAAAATTAAGAGATTTTATTTACTGAAGGGATGATTATAAAAAGCTTGCATATTTAAATGTGACAAAGCAATGTAACTGGAGCTGATAAGTCTGCCCACTTGCGAGTTGAATAAAACTGGAGCCTAATAAAAGTAATGTGATGTGTACTTGAACAGGGAATACAATGACTAATTCAGCCAATTGATTTTCTGTTTCTATTTTAGTCACATGAGAGACTTTCTCAAGTGTTCTTAAGCCAATATTGGGCAAACAACTTGGATTCAAAAAAATTTTCTACATTAACAATTATTTTTTTACTACCTTCTGCTCATTATGTCATTCAGTTACCCACATCAAAGAACAGGATGAGCAGATATGGATCATACCACAATTTAATCTAACAAACTGGTTAGCGTTATTACTTAATGGAACACCTTTTGCCACATCAGCCCTTCACCTCTAGAGGACTGCACTGATCAAATTTGACAACTTACAAACCATTTTCAACTTTTTTCAAATTTGAGAATAAGCTAGCTGTAACTTTCCATCTGAAACTAGCTCAAAATACACCTCTTGCACATTCCTTCATCATTATAACCGTTGCCTTTTTAAGACTTTTGCCATGTTGAGTGCTGCTGACTGAGCAGAAGCTAAGAAAGCATGTGACTTAACTTGTGTCATTCAAGATGTACCATAACTGGTTACTTAAAAGAAAGTCAGGCATATCTAGCAAGTTCTAATAGACAAATAGTATCAAAACAAATTCACAGCAGTGTTCAAGGAGAGAGATCTTTTATCCTGAACTTTACAGAGGTATAAAGCAAAATGTTTGAAAATTGAATGCTGTCTTTCACATTTGATTGCACCTAACCTACTTATTCAAATGAAATTTTAATTCTCAAGATTATGTTATCAAGATTGAATGTTCAGTTATTTATGACAGCCATTTCCTTTCAGGGTTTTCTCAGGGAGCACAGCATATTCTCCTCTCTAGAACTAAGTGAATGCTAGAGCTATATGGAGTATGCCAACCAGTAAGTTCCTGCTAATAATCATAGACACAACTGATGAACTCAAGAGTATTCCCTTTAACAAGTAAAAAAGTAATGGGAAAAGCTAAACTAAAAGAAACCCTAAACAACTAAAAAAAAAGTAGTGTTATATAATACCCATTCAGATGTACAGAAGTTAATTACTTATTCAAGGTGAATTCACTTTGATCATGGGTGAACTGGTAGAATTCCACTGCTGCATAGAAATATTAACATTTCATGAAAATATTTTTTTATAGCAACTTTCTAATGAGTATCAATTTCTAAGGCAAAAAATACAGGCGAGATTTTAAGCAAAGCTTAACTTTTTTCCACGTTTTTCATATATTCTACAGAAAATGAGATACACACTGTGACAACAGGCATATTTGACTGACTGATGTATGGAAATAATTTGCTTCCCAAATTCAGTATTACAGAAATTCTCCAAACAAGAATTCTATTGAAAGAAATTTCCAAACAGAAATACGTCAACAAATAATTTATACTCATGAAGGTGAACAGGAAGAAGACCCAATCACATGACATAAGAGTGTTTGTCAGAACACAGGCTGCAGCCACAAGGGATTATGAATTTCCAGATTTAGCTTCTAGTAAATAGCCCAGTTTCATTGGAACTGTGAATATTGCACTTTTTCTATAACCAAAGAGGATGATATTACTGGCTGGAAGTGTTTAATCTCAAAAAACTTTTGCTATATCTTCAACTGCAGCAGCAGCAGCAGTTCACTTATATAAGACAACAAATCAAATCTAAATAGCAGTACTTGCTATTAGATCTGGTTCTCACATTCTGCCTAGAACAAATCAAGGTACTGCTCACTGGGGGACTCAGGGAAACAGATGAACCAAAAAGGTCTGCACTTTTAAAAAATTTTTTAAGAAACACTGGTTTGGCTAATATAGTTTTTCCTTTTTATCTTTTTGCATTTAAAGAAAAATGTATCTTGTTTCCAGAAAAAGGGTAACACTTGTACTGTAGTGATTGTGATCACCATAAAAGTTATTAAAATCAATTATGCTTACTATTACTATAAATTCAATTTTTTACTCAGTCTTAAAACTCCGTGATTCTTTGACTAGCTAACAAATTTGTAACTTCAGGATTCAGGTGTAAAACTCAGAAAAAATATACACAAAACCCAGAGCCTAAAGAACTTTTCGGTTTGTGGGTTTTTTTTTCCATTTTTTTTAAAGTGTCAGTGACACTGATTCACTGTAGGTTGCAGGTCTCTTCTGAATTTGTGGCACCAGTGGACCACTTTACAGACAATGCCATCTAGCATCAGAAACACCTGGTGCAGACCACAATCTGATACTACTCTGCTTTTGTTACAGCAGTTCTTGCATTTTTGTTTTTATCTATGATACGAGGCTTCAACATAAAAAGCCTCATACCTTTCTACACTCCATCCTCATTACACAATAGCCCTCAAAAATCCAAACACATTTAAAGTCGTATTTGATAGCTAAAATACTGTGTACCTCAGGACTTATTGGCAGCCTTAATTAAAGAAAGTTTTGTAATGAGGATAGAGTGTACTTTTGGTTATTTTTCAAAGGCACCTTTTACTTACGTCAACAGGTACCAGAAGGCTCTTGCCAAGATGTTGGTTAAAAGACAGACACCAGGCTTCAGTGTAACCATTCATGTTAGGAACATACTTCTTTATTGTCTCATCATTCAGCCTCAGCCAAACACCATCATCATTGTGGATCTATGGGAAACAAGCAACAAAAAGGAGCCATGCCCTCCTGTAACTGTTCAGCAGCTAGCAAGGATTAACAGACTTCAGACAGACAACAGTAGCAAAGAAGCAACAATTTTTACTATGCTGATAGAATGCAAGCAGAGGTAAAGAGGAACCAACAAAATCAGAATTTCAAAGCAATGGGAGGTATATCTTTTTAGAAGTCAAGGTGTAAAGATAAATTTAAATCAGATCATGCAGTGAAAAGAACTTCTTTGGGAGAAAAAAGGAAAGAAAGTCAAGCTTTCATAAGCTTCATAAATTCCCCACTTTCCACTGCGATGTAATACTGTAAATTGCAAAAATATTCTTTATATATGAACATATATTGTAAGAAAAATACATGCATAGTAGTTTAATATATCAGTGATCTTTCAGATCTGTAAGTGAAAGATATAATGAAAAGGACAGCTACATCTGAATTTTTGTGTTAAAATAGTAAGTCATGAAAAGCTGTATCTTAAGAGATATTATTGTAAGATGAACTCTAGGAATTTTCTTTTCTTGTATCAGAGTCTCAAATGTTTGTTACATAGGTTTTGAAGTAAGTAAATTAAAAGGAAATGACAGCTTGAAATACTAAATTTACTAAATTAGTAAATTTAGATTTTTGCAATTTATGCTCTTAAGTTGTATATGTCAACATCTAAACATGGCAAACCCCCCATTTTTTGCATGAATTAACTTTACATCTTAGCCCAATTTTCAATAGAAATGTCTTATTTATTACCTCGTCAATGAAAGTGATGGATCCATTGACTTTCACTATGCCTATTTGCTCACTCTGAAGGGAAGGGTGGCTACGGATACGAAGCCCTGCACTGTCCTTGGCCACAAATTTGCGAACCTGAGAGAAGCAAAGAAAGACAGTAAGGAAGAAAAAAACTGGAACAGAGCTCTCAGAGCAAAAAGAAATAGGTTTAGCAGATTCTGAAAAGCCAGTGACAAGGCAGCAGTCATAGGAGTTACAATTTGTTGCTAGTTTCCCATGGCTACTTGTTTTACTATAACCAATAACATCATAATGTTCAAAAAACCCTTAAACGTAAACATGTACTGACTCTGTCTTGGAAATATTTCTGTTATTCCCTACAATGATCAGTACAAGCTTTTGAGTCCTTTAACACACACATTTTATTAATTCCTGCAAGTTCTAATGGATTTGCCTTTTCAAATTTAGTATTTCTCCTGACTGATCAGCCTGGGATTACCATTTCTCAGTTGTGCTACCGTAATATTCTCTTTAGCTTTTTAATAGAAATTTGGGTATTTTCCTTAGCTAAAGGTTAAACTAGCCATTTTAAAATAGAAAAAGAACAGATATCTCTACTTCTTTAATTTTCAAATAGTTATTTTAACAGTTTCTCCTTTTTCACGTAAGATTAGAGAAGAGGCTCCTTTTTATTAGTTTTACTTATACAACTCCCAAAACATCCCAGTTGTCATTTAGTGCCATTGTTTCTCTGTTCAAACATATGAATGCACCTGTCCCATAAAGAACAAATGTAAGCCATCTTCTAGGTCTCTGGTTTTCAGGGGTGCATCTACTCAATGCATAATGAAACGTAACAGTTAAGTGCATGAATTATTTTTTTCCCTAAAGAAACTGTTTATTTTAAGAAATGGTATTTATTCCAAAGCTAATTTAAAACAAAGTATAACAGAAAAAAACCCAAAACCAACAAAACCAAAAAACATTGAAGCATGAAAAAGATTTCAAATGTAACATACTCCAAAATGTGCAAGATTTTGCTTACTACCAGTCCTCTTACTCAAACCATTTAGATTCTCTCAACAGATAAAACTAAGACTTCCAAGGACCTTTTACAAGTATAAGGCTGAATCACTGTTGACAGCATTCTCAACATAGACAAGCCTTGCAAATCAGGGGTCCTTGTATTAACCCAACATGTTACTTTAGAAAATCACAGAACATTTTGCTATAACCTGGATTAAAAACTTTAATTCAGATGAAGAACTCACACTCAATATTTTGAGTCTGCACAGGCCTGGAAAGAGCATTTTCCTCCTTCACAGCAGCTGACTAGTTAACAGAAAACTTCAACCTATAACTAGAACTGTTTAGGGATCAGATTCACTCACATACAATACAACAAAAAAAGAGATTAAGAGTTCTCTTATGACCATTTCTGACCATAATGAAAAACTTATTTGCCCGTGTCTTCTTTCTGATATTGCACCTCTTTGCTTGGTATACTTTTGTATGGCACAATGGTCCAGTAATTGTCATGTAACATCCCCACAGTCAGTTCTTCCATGGAGCATACACCAACTGGATTCCAGCTAAAGAAGTGACTGAGGCAGAAAGGCTTAGCTGTTAGGATGTGCATCTCCCTTATAGTGCACAGCAGTTTTCAAGAGCTTTGTCGCTGTGTTTTCTTGTTTGATAAATGTGAAAAGAGGTACACCTTGCAGAACAGGAATGGGTATTGTACAGGATAAAAGCAACCTTAACAAGGGGGTTGACCTTCTATGAACAGATGAGAAAATACACCTCCTGCTCAGAGCTTTTGGGTTTAGTGGTTGTTTTTTGTTTTTATAACTGATGCTAGCTACTTGTTCAGTCATGGCAGGACAGCAGAAACAATCAAAACATGTTAGTGACCAATCACTCTGGTACAAGTCTTGCACCTCCAAGTTCAGTTAAATTAGGACTGTTTTCTTCCTGGTTCCAACTACTGTGAATTACATTACATTAGCTTGAAAGAATGTTTTCCTCAATATGATGTGGAATGGTGTTTCCTGCAAACAGTTAATTTAAGCTTCACAGTCAGTGAGGAAACAACAGTTCTTATGGGCCACATACCCCAGGTTGAATACAGGTAACTATCATAATCTCCCCTATACTAAACTGGATGGACAGAAAAAGCAGACTTTCACCTGACTTCAAACAGCGGAAAATGAAGAATACAAATATAAAATCATAATACAGTACCAATTTTCAAATTGCAATTCCAGTAAGGTTTGACTACAAAATTGGAATGTTCCAGTCCCTCAATGAAATATTGTGGTGTTTCTAGTTGAGAACAGATCACCACTGAGAAATTTTGGGCTGACAAAGAAGAATGTTTTAGAGCTAAACTAAGCTCTTTTTTCTCAGTAAAATGTGATTGGGTGTATTGGACTGTCTCTCACTGATACATGTCTAAACTGCACTCTTGGCTTCTGAAGCATAGATCACAGCGCAATTATTACCTTTCTGTATTACTTATAATACTGCTGTTCATACACAAAGAATTATCTTAACCTGGTTTGTTATGTGATTTATTATGACACAGAAGAAAGAAGACTGATTAAATGATTTACCATGAAAGGTCTAGTTTAATTGTGCAGCAGGCTCTAGACACTATACAGAGGACAAAGATGGCTCCTTTTTCAAAGAGACTACAACTTGGAACAAGAAACAAGACATACAAGTAGAACATAGGGAGAGACTTAAACACTAAGTAATGCCTCAGTATACCAGAGGATTAACTTTTGTCGAGTACTTTTAACTGCTATGAAGACTGTAACTTGACAACATGGAATTATGTGTGAACCAGTTACCACAATTTCTGCTGTAATAATTGAAAAGAAAGATGGAACTTCCATCCAGCTATTTATCTCATCTCAAACCAGATGTGTCTCAAGTTGGTGACAGCAAACAACACATATGATGATCAGCTTGGATAGCGGCATCATTAAATTGCGTCAGATAAATCTCTCCTTGTAGGAATTGGGAGTTTTAATTACGACAATGAACTAACCAGGAAGTCTTCCTTCCAAGAGAAGGGAGAAAGTCTTAAAGTTCTTAAGGAGAAAATAAAAAAAGTTGCAGTGAGAGATAAAACATTGCAAGGAAACTGTATTTATTATTTTTATTTTTAGATGTGGCTGCAGGGAAAAAGAATCTTATTAGTGGCAGAATCAGATGCTGGATGCATTTATGGACTGGGGAACTACATAACAAAGTTCCTGTCTCCAGATTATTCTGAAAGCTGGAAAAAAGTAAATCAAGACGTCCTGTATAGGTAAGAAGCTGTCAAATACCTGATCCTTTTAGTCTTAATACCCTTCCCAATTGTAGTAAGACAGGGAAGGACAACATTGTGGTATTTCAGAATTCCACATCTTTTTCATACAAGTTTATTCCATGGAAAAAAAATTCAGCACCTCATTTAATATCCTTTCCTCTGCATCTAAGAGGAAGTGCAAGGTGGTACTCTCATTTGGGCCTTTTCCTTATAGCACCGACACACATTTTGGCTTGCTTTCTTTATTTATGTCTACTTTAGTCCTTCAAGGTGGAATGATGAGGCGGAATGATAAGGTGAAACGGGGAAGTCAAAACTTACAGAAAGCATACCTTTTAAAAACAACATCCCACCCTTCCAAGAAAGGAAAATATCACAGAAGAGACTAGTTATGGATTTAATATTGACTGAAGATCCTTATGACAAAACAAGCAAAATCTTTGTAAAGCTCTTTGTGCAAATAATTTCATAGTACTATAGAAAAGAAAAGGAACTAATAATAGGGCAGAATTCAGTCTGTGGCTTTAATAATAGCTGTGCAATGTTTGCATGACAAGCCAAGATTAAGGCAGTTTTTATAGACCTTCTCAGACAGAAAGAAAATGGAATGAATACATTTCGTTTTATCCAGTATATTAATTTCATTTCATTCAGCATGTTAAAGTGATCTGTAAATTATTCTCAAGTCCTGCACTATTACTATATGATAAAGTATATATTAAACAAGGGTAAAATTCCACCCAATCCCACCCAAATATAGCTATCTGGCTTTGTTTTTGTTTTTTTTTTTGTCCCCCTCCCAGTTCTCCAAACCTTGTTTGGCTGAGGCTCTGCTTTCGGTTTAATAAGTTGGGTTCCAGGAGGTATCATTCCCTTTGGAGGATCTTTTACTTTCACTTCTAGTCCAGCATCTACAAGTAAACAAAGACTAAGTTTTTAAAAAAGAAATATAAGGGGATATCAGTTAAACAGTAATTACAGTTTACCTGTACTACAGATCAGTGTAGACAAAATAAACACTTACTTATCTGTCTGCCATAAACAACACTTGCAGTTGCTTCATGGTGCAAGCTATTACTTTTTGAACATTTGTATTTTCATATGTGGAAATTTACATATGTATTTTCATGTTGCTATTAGATGTCTGTCACACCTTATGTACACAGCACTACTACTTAATTTTGTACTGTGTTCGCAGTGTTATGTTTCAAGGAATGGTGAACAGAGAGTTTAATGTTTGAGGAGCGCAAGTGAAAACTTCTGCCAATGCAAACTGTACTGCTGCAGATGCTACCTGCAATATGTGGGAAACATAAGAGCCTGAAAAGCCAAGCTACACAACCAGAAAAGGCCTATAAACAGCCAGCACCTTCATTATCAACACTGTTATAAAACCAGAAAGTATTGGAAAATATCTCAACACAGTAACATTCTTGTTTGTGAAGAAAAATACTCGTGAAGAACAAACTGCAACATAATGGTCTTAACAGATCTTTTCAGATTTTTTATTTCATTTTAAAGAATGACACTTTGAGGAGCAGTGTCTTGAAAAGCAGCATCCAGATCTAGTGATAAAATTGTTGGTTTCAGTAATACCCTTTTAAACAAGCATGGAAGTAAGAGAAGCAATCTAGAGGCATCAAGAACCTAGAAAGTTTGTAACAAAAAGAAACTAAGGGTCACCCAGTACATAAGCTATTAAAAGTTGACAGAATTATACGTCAAGCATGGGTACATGAAAGCAGAATCACAGATTATTCTGAGCTGGAAGGCACCCACAAAGTTCACTGAGTCCAATTCTTAATGAACGGTGTTATTAGCACCATGCTCCAGCCAACTGATCTGATTGAGAGGGGACAGTCAGATACTATGACTGAACCAGAAGTTCCATTGCAGAAAAACAGCACAGGTGAGTATTAGAGTATACCCATACCTATTTTATAATGAAGATTAACAGTTGTATCCTAGCATTTCTAAAGTTAATCCCATACAATGATTGAGAATGCTAGAATCTATTTAAAACATAACAGCAGCTGATTTAAACTACAGTGTAAAGTTTACTCCAAGGATGACACATTGGAAAAAATACAACTGAGTGCACTGGAGGCTCCTATGAAGGCAAATGCTCCTGTTTGTGGAACAAAGATAATCCTTAATAATGATATTTTATACATCTTAACTTCTGTAGTTAACACACAAAATAGCATCCCATTCCAATTCTATGCGAATTTTGTGTATTTTTATTTATCAGTATCACTATGTATTTAGAAAAGTTGCTGAACACTAGTGGGAAAGTGGAATTGCTGGGGCTGGTGAACTCAAACCCTCCTATCAGATCGAGGCCTAACTACAATACTTTCAATGTTCCTACTACCATCTTCACCATACCGCCAGAAAGATTAACATGAGAGCATTCAAGATATAGACTGTTTTTCGAAGGGGCACTCCTTTCACCACATGCTACAGTATCTCATAGTGTAGTCCCCAGGACGAGCAAGACAACTAAAAGATTTTCAGCAAGAAAGGAACCAAAAACATTTAAAGATTAGTACAAATAATTGAGACTTCAAGTATGGTCTCAGTTCAGACCACACTATGCAAATATTTGTTTCTGCATTGTCAGGAACAGTCTCCCCTTTCCCCAGGTTCTTCAGTATAGGGTGGGTTGTTCTTTCCCTTTAACTATACATCTTTGTGACTCTCAGCTGAAACAAAATTCCAACATTGAAAGTTGAGAATATGAGAGTCTGTTAATCTGGTAGTCTGACCACATTATAAAGATATGATCTGTGAGAATAACTGTGGTCTTTTTTCCTTTTGACAAAGAAGAGAGATTTACATAGAAGGCTTCTGAACCAAAACTTCGCTGCTAAGTTTTGTTGTGAACTATAATATTAAATCTTATGAGCATCAAACCATAAATTTATCAGTACACAAAGTGGATATAATGTAAATCTCTGCTTAAATATACTGATGATTAAGTACCTATTTCAATGCCATCTATAGTAACATGAATGGTATAGAGACCAACAGCTCCAGGAGTCCAGTTTGCACAGTAGGTACCATCATTATTGACTCTGATCAACATGTTTTCACTGGGTCTAGGCATAAACAAAACAATGAAATTCATTAAACAGTTATTCTTTTGTTGGAGAGCATTTGTAATATTCAGTTTGGAAACTTCCTTTTTTTCATTAAAGACTATCTAAATATAATTTTTTCTTTTCAATGTAGTAACTTCCTATTATTTACTATGAAAATATAACCCTCTGTGCCATATTTATTTACAGCACATGATGAAAGAACACATTCAGAGAGCAGATAATACAAATAAGGAATCAGCACTAGAACAATGTTGAAATAAAGATTTTAAACAAAATCACTAAATATAAGAAAAAAGTACAGTAATACTTGACTTTTGTGTTTCTACCTCTCAGTCACAGCATGTGAGTCTGAGTGTAAGCAGAAATGACAGGACATGTTCATTTCAGTCCCTATCAAAAAGAAATTGTTTAATGTTTACCTCTTTGGTGTTGGTGAAGCAAAGCGTAGTTCTTCAAAGGAATAATTTTCATATGCCTATGAACATATAAAATTCAAACACAAAGTCAGCAGTTATCAGTTATACTACTGTCTTGAATAAAAAAAAGCAGAGCATTTTCTCAAAGAATATATTAATCTAACTTTACGCTCACTAGAAGCATTTATCAGGGAATCAGAAACAAATTCCAAAACACACACACAAATATACACATATATACACACATGAAAAGAATATCTATACTTTCTCTTTAAATAGCCATTATCTATATAATCAAGGCAATTACTGCTAACAAAAAGCCTCTGCTCACAGTCAAGTCTTCGAATCTCTTCTAATGTCACTTGCAAAAAAAGCTTTTGAATTCAGGTAGTACACTGAAGACCATGTGAAGATAAGAAAGCAAATATATTGCAGGTCAAAAACTGCAAACCAGCCCAGTGGATTTATTAATGGAATTTCAAATTCTCTTTCTGTCTACTTCAAGTGAAGAAGGAATTGCCTCTACATTGAGGTGATACTTCAATCGATTTCCACTACACAAAAGACCAAGTTCACTTCCACAGCTTCTTGTGAAATCACTGCTCTGAAAAGCCTCATAAGTAAATAATGGTGCACATAGAAGTGCACAAAGTCTCTCAGCAAGAATCTCTGCACGCTGCAACAGCTGCTGAGTTAGCAGATTCCTGTGTTAAATCAAAACCAACAAAAGGTGGGATGAGAACATTTGAACATACATGCAGATGAGCCTTTGGGTGTCTATACAAGATGTAGTTTTGGGTATCAGTCCCACAAATGTCATAATTTCTTGTCATGAATTGAGAAACTAGAGTTTATGATCATATTCAGATATTTGTATCAAGTACTGATACAACATACAGGTTGGTATAAAACAAAAAGATCAGGGGACATTTGCATTTTACACTGAAATGAGTGTGCTTAGTAATGCAGGGAGGGAAGAAGAGAATATTTACACTGTCTTGAATTAATGAAGTTAAAGCTTTGAACGAAAAGGACTTAAGCTGAAAGCAGCCTTGAGAAGATTTCCTCAAAAGTCATTTAATATGGAAATCAAGCATATTTCAATAAGAAGAGAAACGCTTTTTGTATTTTACCTTTGTGTGTGTCTTTTATTTTTTATTTTTATCTTTATGAATATGTATATTGTTATTATCTACTAGGAGGACTTTAAAGGAATGTTTGCATTTTCATTTCATCTTGGCCTGATTCAATTAAAAAAAATTGCACACCAACTACCTAATTTTATGCACTCCCCACTGAAAGGTTCGATCGAATCTAGAAAAGAGTTTTTGAACACCTTGCACTTACACCACCATCATTTATTCCAGAGTATCTAATGCAATACAAGATGTACCACCCTACAAGTTGCAGGAGCAGATTTGACATCTCTTACTAGAAAAGATGCAGCAGGTACCTGTGGATAATGGTTATGAGAAATCTCATCAAGTCCTAAATTGGAATAAATGATCTATTTTCACCTTGCCTCAAGTCACTTTTAAAAGTGGCAAGTAGCATCAAGCAAAAAAGTGATCTTTGCAGTATCCCACATAAAAAAATCCAAACGAACAAAATCACACTTGTCTCCTTTATATACACTCCCTGGTTGTAAATATCTTCTCAAGCGTGTGATTTAACAAGATTTTAAACTATTTGTTGTACATTACATTGATTTAGTAGTTCTTTCATTGATCCATCAGGACACTATTAAGTACCCAGCTGCACTATTTACAAAAAGGTACTGCAGCAGTACCCTTTGCAAAAAAGGACCCTATACCCTCTAAAAGATGCTACTTTGGTGGTTCCACCCCTCCATAAATTCATACTGATTATACTAAGTTTTATCCTTGCCTAACTCCTGATTAACCATATCTCATTAAGCTCTTCAACTAGTAATTGTGCACATCATGTCACATATCTTAACTGGGTCAATATATGTTACATATATGTAAATTTATTGCATGTGCTATAATATACTCAATCAAATCCACACTAGCTGCTCAGTTTTCATGGCTTTAAAAACTGTTCCTGGCAAAGTCTCTGAGCTGACCCATTTGATACTGGCTCATTTCATCAGACACTGCCTAGTATTTATGCACTGATACACAGAAAAATTGTATGACCTTTTTACTATGCTGATCTTTGACCTTTTCCTATGTTTTCCAGTTCTAGTTTTTAATACAGGTTCACTGCAACACTCCAGCTCTATATGGATACACTGGCTGGACTTACTCCTCACCATTTCAATAGTTGTTTCTATTTCTCCTGAGTGACTCAGACTAATTTGTTAATCAGTCTAATCAAAACCAAAGACAATTTTTCTTTTAAATGCTAATCCAGTCTAATGGCATTAGAGATTGGGCAACTGGTCCTTTTCATGTACCTAGTTTTTATGTTGAACTTAAATAAAATCCATGGATTTTTAGATTGTGACTAAAATTAAATATACATTTTTCCTTCTATGTCACATATGTTTACACACTTTGAATATTGAATTTTACAGTTATATTGCTAAAATGACAGCAATTTACCTTCATCATTGTAATAGCAATATATCGAGCTTCTTTTACTATCATTGGCTCATAGGAAGAATCAAGCTTTGGTGAAGGAAGTCCTCCAAAGGTCATATCACTGCTAGGGGAAGCAGCTGTTGCAGGACTCCCTGGTATCCGTTGTACCTTTTTAACCTGTTCTTGTTGCAAAGATGTTTTTTTCTGAGAAACGGGAATAGCTTTGACTTCTACCTGCAATAAGTTGTGGAATAAAGAACATGATTTAGGAAGAAAACACACACACACATGTTATTTTAGATTTCATACAGTGCAGTGACAAACTGTCAATAGCACTCACTGTAAATCCAGCTGTGTCGAAACCCAATATCTTGGCTTAACAATCTGCAAAGCCAAGCACAGCATCTCTTGAAATTGTCAATGTACAGGACAGAAGCACCCAACTGACATGGCACACAATCAGTAAGAGCTGGTGTCACTTCTGCCAGTCCCAGAGCACTCCCTGGGAAGCAGTACATAGTCTGGTATGCCTGGACAATTTTTCTCACAACAGAAAATGCTACGAAGTAGAAAAGGAGCCTTCTGAATGAGTGCACAGGTTTTGGAGGGAATCATCAGGGCCTGCTAGATCTGGATCAGCAGTGGCCACACTGGATCTGGGCTTGCTCTGCTACCCTACGACATCAGCATTGTATATTTCCACTGTGCTTCTCAATGTGTATTTTAACTGACTTTTTTTCCCCCAGAGGTACCACAGACCTCCATCAGTGCAGGGGAACAGTCAGCTATACACAGTTTTCTGCAGCAAACAGGCAGACTACCTGGAAAATAAGTTTATAACTTCATGTATTACTGACATTAAATCTGCAATAAATTATGTTTAAATACTGCAGTTTTCACACTTTATCAAAATTTGACTTAATTTACCGGAAGTTACATCACTGCATCACACATTGAATGAGTCCAGCAGAATGATTAAATTAAGATTTCCATTACTTTAATACATTTGTGAACAGTGATGAACAATAAATAAAGCGATGATTTTTATAATGTTTTGACATAACCTTTTCTTGATTAGTAGAATAAAATCACTATGTAGAGTTTTCTACCTCCTCTGTCACAAATTTAAGACAGTAACCACTCACACAAGTTTCACTCAAGCTGTGTTTGTGACTAAGCTGGTTCTTGGGTTACTGCTGTAGAACTGCTGTTCATTATTAACTTTACAGCTCACCGTAAGATAACTTACATACAAAGATAATGACTACATCATATGTAAAGAATAGATTTGAGCTTTTATCACAGGAATCATGCTTTTGTAAAAGGTATTTCCTCTACTTTGGGGCTTGAACAAAATTAACTACTCCACAGTAACAGTGGGCTTTAAAACATGGAAGTAACCTGACTCCTTAGAACTACATGAAAACCATTTTGTGTTTGTTTGTTTGCATTGCTTTGCAACTCCAAATCAAGCAGCCCTTTTTTATACATATCACACAGGTTTTACCCCAGAATGTGCAAAGTTCTTATAACTCTACTTGAGGCTGTCAAGAACACTTCCTTTCCAGTATTAAAAAACAGCAATTAACAGAATAGGCTGAAGGCAAACCCAAGAACCCCACTCTTTGCCAGTTAGTTTAATTAATTGCAAAGACTACAAGAACTTCCACATATTAGAAAAGAAAAGGGAGGAGTACTGTTCTAGACTAAAATAAAGTAACTATAAGATGGTCCATCAATGTGCTTCTGATTCTTTTTCTTCATCACAAAGTCTATGATTTGTACTACTCTTTCCTGGCTTACAGGTTAAAATGGATTCTTGTTCCTGGAACACATCATCACCAGCAAAGCCCACTTATGACTGATGATTTCTACAATTACACATGTGTAACTTTACAGACAAGTTATAAATAGCATGAAATAGTGTTGGCATAATAGAGAATTTGGTAATTTTGTGGATTTAATGGTAAGAAAGTCGATACACTGAATTTATGAATACCATTTTCTGCCCTATACAAGAGTATTCTGTGGAATATCTACAATAAAAACTAAAAGACAGCGCTACCAAGCAGATGAATATCCAAGATTACAACCATTACCTTCATATTAGGAACATGAACAACATCCCCATACTGGTCTTTTGTTTGTACTGTAATAACAGTTGGCCAACCACATCGAATGTCATCCTTATTCAAAATCAATGATGTTTTTTGAGGATCAGCATACGAGTCTGGTTGAAGCCACCTACAACAAAGAAATCACCTAACATTAAAATCTCTATAGCCCCCAGAAAAGAAATTCTTACTCTGTACAAATACGACTTGCAGCTAGGAAAGGATGCAGAGTGTCTGAATACACACATGTTTTCACCTAATGTATTAATGGAAACAATACAGCCAAATAGTTTTACTTAACTAATATTTAAAATAACTATTACAGTTCTGTAGATAGTCATGTAGAAAAGCAGCAGTGCAGTTTTACCTTGCAAGTCGTCCACCACTTGATCCTGGTACACAAGTAATGAAATCCTCCAGAAATGACTGCTCGTTGCTTTGCACCTGCAGGGGAAGACTTCCTTCGAGAGCTTCCAAAATGGTTGGTGAGTGAGACAGTGCCAAGCCTTTCCCAAGAATGCCTGAGTGAGATTTGCACACCTGTTGTTTTGGCAGAGATTGGGGGTGAAAGGATGGAGACATAAAACAGCTTTTCAGTAACTTACATGTTGATACTTTCCTGCAACACAGACATTGGTACAGACATTTTGGGCATTGAAAACCATTCAAGGAGGAGAAGAATAAACTTTACCCTGATGAAAGCTTTTAAAAAAGTCACAGCTGAGTTTATTAAATAATAATAATTTATGCCAAAAGAGATTAAATGACCTTGATCTGAGGGAGAATTTCTGGAGGAAAGAATAAGGTAACATGTTAAAAATACCCTAAGCTGCTGACTTGTGAGCAGCAGAATAAAGAAAGCTGTTCTGAAAATGTGACCAGTGAGCCTGTTTCTAAAGAAAATGAAAGGCTAGAAATATAGCATATGGAAAGTCAGATTTCTTACTTCATGCACACTCCTAGCTCACATTTTGAATTAGAATATGGTGGGTCCATGAACAGATTGATGAAAAAAATATTTCTTCCAAGGAACATTTGATTCCTCCTAGTCAATTTCTGCTCACTCTTCTGTCACTTAAGGCCTATGCAATGGTGTCAGACTGTAGCACTGATATGTTTTTCCATCAAGTACTGTGAAAACTGAATTTCAAAACAGTTGCCATGAAAACAACTAGGAAGGAGAGAGAATGTGAAAACTCCTTTTTTCCCAGTTCATCATCTGCTGAAGCTATATAAAGGGAGCTACTGCCCAGCATTAGCTACCATCACAACCAATAAAATGCCATCAACAAACCAGAACAACTTCAGTCACATTATCTGGGACTTGATTAATGTTACTGCTCAGCTGAAAAAGTTATTTTATTTCTCTAATTACAAAAGACACGTGAAGGATTAATTTCAGTAACATTTAAATTTTGCTAAATAGTGCAACGTAAGCCAAACAGGTATTTTGAAATACTTTGTCATCTAACTTTCTATATGATAATTTATGCATTTTTTTCTTAAGCAGTTTTATTATGAAAAGATTTAATGTAAAGACTAAACTTCTGTAAGACTTTCATAAACTGTTTCATGACAAGCTGGATTCCATTCTATTATAAAATCCTTATAAATTATTTTCTTCTGTAGCAGTCAAAAAGTTTCACTGCAATTATGTGATTAAGTATCTAGCAATGGATAAAGAGCTGCAGTATACCTGTAAAGCAGCCTCTTCAAGTATCTCAAGATCCTCTTCAAATTCATTACCTGCTGGAAAAATATAACAGCAATATTGACAGTTACCTACACATTACAGAATATGAAATTCAATTGTTTTGTGAAGCTTTTTATATTATAAAATTTAGGTTTGCATAATGCTGTGTCACATTGTTCAACCAGCAGCTGAAATACTAATGTTTTGGGTAACACAAGAAACCTGCAGTATTGTGTAGCTCAGTGCACACACAAATGAACAAAATCCATTACAGAGAACAAACATTTGTTGCTTATCTTCTTATCTCCAAGACAGTATGTATGGCAAATTTTTGGCTGTGACTAGATGCTTTCAGAAGATTTTGGGAAGTCAAGACAGTTTCTGGGAAGCAGTACCAAGGAGTATGTGCCATTTGCTTCCTTTAAGGAGCTCACCCAAATAAAATTGTTTGAAAATCTGATAAACTTCACACAATTATGATTCCTCCTATAACATAAAACCCAAATACATACTATTAGTTCACATTCCTTTCTCACAAATAAAACCCGAAAGTCTGATTCGAGCCAAACACAGCATTTCAACAGATCAGTAAAACAGATAAGGCTGCCATATTTCTACTCTCTCTCAAAAACATGTCAAGCAACTCTACTAGTCAGGAGAGACAAGAAGAATCAAGTCCCAAGGCACTTTTAAAATTAAAAGAAATAAAGATGTATAAAAACTCTGCCATCAGAAATAACGTCTACCAAATTTGAAACAAATTAAGAAAGAATACTGTTAAATACACCAATCAATTCCACACTGCTGTTTAATTTAGATCTTGGTTGTAAGTAAGACCAGATCTCTCTCTTGGGAAGAAGTATCTTAAATTTAAGTCTGGGAGAATTGGCAAGGAGGTAGAGTGACCTTTTGAATGTGGTAACTCAGAGAGTATGTGAGTGTACTCTCAATTTTAAATTTTCCAATTCAATGCTGCAGGTACTTTTTTCATTCAGAAAGGTGTGGAGTGTGGGGAGGAAAGACAGTGAAAGAGAAATACAAAGGTGATACTGGCACATTTGTGAAGTACCACAAGGAAACTGTGAGACACAGTTCATATACTACCTGTGGATGGAGTGNTCAGTATGTTCTTAGAGTAGGACTTACCAATAGGAAGTGCTAGATCTTTCTTCATCAAAGCTGCTGCACATGATCCTCCTAAATTTGCCAGTTCTTTTTCCAGCTGAATAATACCCTTCAAATTGAAACAATTTAGAAAACAAAATTAGTGTCGCAGAAAATAGGACAATGAATATGTTTCCCTGACAATGCTTTATATTAAGAAATACTGTGTCCCAGTTTGAAGTTTCTAAGCAATAGATTTCTTGTCCTACAGATACTGTCAGGTTTTGCTGTGACA
>VWZD01011590.1:312478-347818 GCA_013396695.1 Sakesphorus luctuosus
CGAGAATTCCAGCATCTTTGGAATATTTGCACATCTATAAAATACCTGTAACAGCCTGCATTGCATTCGGAATATACTTGCCCTGAAAACTTCTAGCAATGATTTATAGCAGCTTTACCTCAGATCCTAATGCTGATGCTGTAAGCTCACTCACAATACTAGCAAGCAATCCACAGGTATTAGAAACCAGATGTGAAGAGAAAAGTTCATTTTCTCTTCTGAGGCTGTTCCGTACTGGTAAAACTACAATGACCAGCATCTTTTCCAGCACTTCTCGAAAGCTTGTCATCCCTGAAACATTTTCTTCGCTCTGCAGTATGAAGAAAACCAATGACAAATGACATCGTTATTAAAAAAACCAAGACACAGGTTTTCACATACTGTAAACATTAGGGTAATTGAAAAATCTGTGGCTTTATGAAGACAAGAAATGTCTAGAGGGTGAAAAAATAAAATTAAAAATTCACAAAGCTATGATAATATATATTTCCTTGTCAAAATAACTGATATTCCTAATTTCCTGAATGAGGTGGTGACAACTTTGTTTACCGAACTGGAAAGATATATAGGTGTCATTCTTAGGAGAGAGACTTTCTTTAGAGCTTATAAAGCCTAATAGCTCTATAAGCATACATTAGAACATAGCAGATATATAGGTATCTATGGAAGTATTCATATAATTTTCTTCTACATTGTCTAAAAAAGAAACTCAGAAGCTTTTTTGGTTTTGGTGTTACCAAAAACAATCTTCTATGCAAACAGGTAAGAGAACATGCTTAGAAAGATAGTTCTTCTCTACTGAATGAAGACTATGAAACAAATCTAAGCTTAGGCATTTACCGTGTCTTCCACCTATCAGTGACATCCACTGTTTTTCCTAACAGCTAATCATACTAGAAATAATTTCTGATGAGTAAAGACAAAATCAGCTCTACTGATAAAAATCTAAGCTCTGTTTTCCTCACCATTTTTTCTCCTAAAATTATCCAAGTAGTGAATATATAGAGAAGACAGTTAGGTGAAGCAAACCTGCACATTCCACTTTCCATCTTTAGCAGTTAAGAGGCAGCTGTATTGAAGACATAAATATTATATTTGCATTGTTAAATGCAATTTGCATTTGGTGTTTTTTCCTGATGTAATTTGTGCAGGTGCTTTTCAAGTCCATGAATGCCTCTAGCATAATAATAACGTACAGGAGAATGTTCTCCAGCTTAACCATGTATTTTATAAAAGCACCAACCTTCTGAACTTACCTTTTACTAAGGTCTCTGGTTGCTCCAAACTTTTGGTATTGGTAGACTCAACAACTATCATCTATTTACCTTTCCCCTGCAGCATTCATTATCTCATACAATATCACCCCTCTTGTCTTCTAACTTAAAATGAAGAATAGTATTCAGTAGTCCCATATCCTCAATAATCATCTTTAGCCTTGCCAGTCCTGTAAATCAATTCTAGAATAACAGAACTAAAAAAATATAGTATTCAAGAGCCTTGATTAGGAAATTGCTTAATAACCTTTTCTAGAACTATGTGAACAGTGCTTCCCTTGCCGACTCCTTTAGAAATTTCAGTTTGAGACATGACTTTTTATTACGAAAGCTGTATTAAGTCTTTCTCAAAACACCAAATCTATTGAACATGCTCAACATGATGTGAAAACACTGTGCAACAGAATACCAACTCCAAAGTATATTTCTTCCAAATTAATATTCCGAAATAAGAAGAGACATTCTCCAAAAAAATAAATAATTGCAATATTTCAGATAAAGAGATGAAAATTGGTAAAAATAGTAAGTTTCTGAAATAAGCCTTTTGGAAAGAAAACGCTCAGGTAAATTTATCTGTATCTTTATCAAATTAATGCTTAAACTTACATAACTGCTTTTTGTTGCAAAGTAGCAGAAGTCATTAAATTTTTAGAATATATCCCAACCTGACTGAGTTTTTCCATGTGCGCAACCAAAAGAGGAAAACGATGGGCCAGAGCAGAGTCATTCTCAGTGCTGACTTGTTTAACCATTGATCGCAGCAATGCCTCTCCATCATAAGCAATGGGAAAGATAGAGGTCAGCTTCACTGAAGTATGGCAGAGGGCAGACATAACAGCAGCAAGAAGTCGACTACTAGAGGTTTTGAAGTTTGCTTCCTGGATGTCCTAAAAGCATAAACAGATAGTAACAGTATGGCATCACTGCACTGGAAGTAAACGAGAGAAACTACTTTTGAAAGTAACTTTCCTGCTTTATCATCATCGTAAAAATAATTTAGAGAAAGCTTTTCTATGAATTTTACATTACCTTCTCTCATAAGCTTGCATTTAGATCTCCAAAACTGGTTGGCATACTTAAAAATAATAAACCCACTTACTATTACCTTCAAAATTAGGTATCCTTTGAAGACAAACTATTTCTTACAATTAACCAAAAAATTTAATTAGAATGATGCATTAAAGAACGGATTGTTTCTTGAAATTGTATATGATAAATGAATTTCCATGTCAAGCAGCTAACTGTTTACACCTTACTGCAAGCAATGCAATCAAGCAACTACACCATTTAGATATGGAATGCTCATTCACAATAAGCAAGATACTTTGAAAGCTGTTGATCATAGAATAATATTGCCAGCCGCTTCTCATATACTTGGCAGGATCAGAATACTGTTATAACATTTAATAATGAGGAGTTGCTCAAGTATTAGTGATGAAAAATACCACATATACTCTTATGCTCTTAAGCAACATGCAGCAAGAATAACCACATGTAAGGCATGGCCTCAACACTGAAAAAGCAGGTGCTGACAGTTACCAGCACCATAAATTTTCTTCGCTGTCCCAGAGAAAATCTTAAAGCTAAAGGAGACAAAGTTACTAGGCTCTTGTTAAACTTGGATACTTAAAAAAACCCCAAACTAACAAGAAAGGAAGAAACCCAATACCTGATTATTTAAAAAAAAACGACAAACCACAGCAGAACTCAAGTTGCAAGCCAGGATGAACTCAAAAAACGAACAGAAGTCTTAAATACTGCGTGGCTTCAATTTGAGCAAAAGGTCAAACTAAGTTGTAATATTTACTTGTGTTATTTTAATGTACCTGGTCCAAACAATTGAGCAAGTCACAAAGACATGCCCACTGGAGAGCTGGTGTTGGATAAAATGAATGAAAGCAAGCTGTGAATGTATTATGGCATTCCTGAAGAACGGCTTCTAGAAGACTGAGTGGCTGACTGAGATATCCTTGTGGATCATTGTCCAACTTCACCATGCAATGATCAACTCCTTCAGATAAAATTTTTCTCAGCAAAGTCCTAGTTTTTCCAATGCAATCTGCTAGTTTGCTCGTTTCTTCTACAACTGCCTTAGCTGAAGCTAGAAGGTTACACAAAGAAAAGCATTAAATGTACAACAAGTGAAACAGTTTCATATTTATATGCACATTTTACATGCAAATAAAATAACTGGAATTTAGCAACATGGATGTATCTACACTCAGAGAAGTCAATTTCAGAAGTACAATAATGAAGGTTGTTAAACTACATCAAAGAAATGTGAATATGAGAAACACCCACTTTTCTGGTCTTTCATAATATATGCTGTGTTTGAGTATTGTTAAACCACAGGCATGAAAAACAGATACAGTCATTCAAATTTAAACTGTGCTCACCACCAAAGCAGACAGTATGTACAGAAATGGAGAAAAAAGGAAGATACAAGGAGTCCAAAAGAATTCAACTGACAAGTCAAACAAGAAACTAACTTTAAAACACACATAAGCTACAGTGTAAACATGGTATTGGACATTTGGTTATGCAGATAATTGAAGATATCCCATTTCTGACTGCAAGTCTCTTAATTGCTCCAATAAAACCATGTGTATAAGCAATTTCATCTTATAGCATATCCTACTTTAATACTCATATCAAATTTGAAGTGTCTTGAAAAATATTATTTGTAGGTAAATATGAGGGAGCTGGGGTTGTTTAGCCTGGAGAAGAGGAGGCTCAGAGGTGACCTCAGCACTGTCTAGAACTACCTGAAGGGAAGTTCTAGCCAGGTGGGGGTTGGTCTCTTCTCCCAGGCACTCAGCAAGAGGACAAGGGGGCACGGGCTCAAGCTCTGCCAGGGGGAAATTTAAGTTGGAGATCAGAAAAAAATTCTTTACAGGGAGAGTAATCAGGCATTGGAATGGCCTGCCCAGAGAGGTGGTGGATTCCCCATCCCTGGAGCCTTTTAAATGCAGACTGGACGTGGCACTGAGTGCCATGATCTGGTAAATGGACTGGATTTGGACCCAGGGTTGGACTTGATGATCTCGGAGGTCTTTTCCAACCCAATCGATTCTATGATTCTATTCTGTGATTCTAAGTCAACTAAGAGGAATACCTGATATTGGATATATCTCACAGGTGTAGACCCTCAGCAATCTCAGGCAGCATGTGCCCACAAAACGCAATCTTTCTAAGTCCAACAGAGTAGCAGTGTATTGGAAACCCTTAAGTCCACGAAGTTCTTCAACTCCCAGCACCAGTGTTGTCCAGCTCCAGTGAAGAATGCTCAGTAAAGATTCAAAGCATTCCTGTTTCAGGGTAGGAAGGATGCCAAAGACAGATTTTGTGTTAAAAAACAACAAATGACCTTTCAGCATCAGTATCAGATGAAGCACAAATAGCACCTATACGCATGTTTATTATGGAAACGTATTTATGTCTATACACATCTACCATGCAATATACAAAGAGAATAAAAAAGAGCACTGAGGATGTAGAGGACACTTCACTGCAATTCCATGCTAAAAGCTATTTATAACATATGCTATAATATTATGTGTAGAAGTCTCAGTTTTTTAAGGAAAAAAAACCTGTTTGTATTCACCTGCAATAGAGATTTTTCAGAAAATTTTACTTGCTTCATCTGCATAACACTGTCATACCTACTTTTGATGCAATACGTTGTCATAAAGTAAAGACTTATCAGGGCTATCTCCATTTTGTTTTTAAACAGTTATGATCTGCAGGATCATGGCAATTATATGACATTTACAGTACTTGGAAGCTAAAGAGAAGTGCATGATAGTCCACAAGAATTTTGAGGATTTAAGAAGTTTTGTTTCTACCACTATGTGTGGTTGATAATTTCATGAAGCTGTACCTCAGAAAGCAAAATACAAGCACTTGATAGTGAACATCTTAAAGTTGCAACAATCAAATTGATTGTTCAAAGTTGGATATAAAATGCCTAGTGCTCCAGAAAGCCAAAACTCTCCTCTTATCCCAGTTCGTATCTACAGTTAGGGATAACAGCAGCAAGATAATGGAGAGAGGACACAAAGTGATGTATTAAAAGCCACAGCAGTTCATATAGCTTTATGCAAATATTTTTAAGCAAACATATATTAAGAGTAGTTATTAACATGTTGATACTATGATTACTAAAATACAAATCATGTAGATAATACATTTCCAGAAGAAACCTGAACAGGAAAAGATCATCTTGATCGTTAGAACACACTGAACAGATGGGAGAATACATAAATAAAAGAAAGGGGTCTGATGTAGAAAATTGGACTGTGACTGTCCATACGGAGGCAATAACTTCAATGTAACTATCCATGGAGAATACCGACAGTATGCGTAATGCAATATAAAATATAAACCAGGATGAAAACTGAAAATAGTCACTGCTTGCAACAGCTAAAGGGACTCTACTTCAAAACCAGACAGAATTGGCCTTATCCTGAATGATAATATTGCATTTCAATTTAATGCAGTGTTTCTTAAAATTAGACCAAAGAGCTGCTAACTACCTTCTATTAATAGTTGTAGTTCACTGTGCTATGAATACTCCTTACCTCAGTTTATCAATGCCCAGTTAAATGCTATCTGATCCTCAGTGTATACTGGAATGCATCCAAGAGGAAGATAAATCTAACCAGTGACTAATTAATGCCAGTAATCTAAAAGCCATGTAACAGAGCAGTAAAGCTCCCTCAAAATTCTAAAAGACCTGCTAATGCTGATTTTTAGCAGGAAGTAAGGCTTGTACATTGAATACAAACAGGAAGAATGAACTCCACCAGAATCCCCCCCCCCAAAACCCCCAAAACTAAGTAGTTCAACCTTGTAAACAAATATATTTCTAGGCACTCATCCTCAGGTCAATACCTAGCTGAGCTTAGATTTAACTACACATCTGAAATCTTCAGAAGAAGTAAAAAAATAAAATATTTTATATGTCAGTGTACTTAACTTTTGCATGATAGAGCAAAGAGGAAAAAAAATCATAATTTCCACATGTGTATCTTTCAGTTTTTTAAACATGAATGAACTTGCAGGAAACACAAAAGATTCTTGACAGTACTCACCACTGAGACAGTTCTGGCAAAAGATCTCTTTAAAATATGTACGGGTTCACTTGTTTGCTGTTTTCCTTTGGATGCACTGCCATCACTTGTTGGCAGCCTGGAAGAACAATTTTAAAACTGACTTGAAATCTCCAGTGTTTACTTTTAGTAGAGTTTTGGTTTGGGTTTGGTTTTGTTTGTTTTTTTACTTTTTGTAGTTTTTACTGTTTGCATTGTTCAAGTGGAACAAAAACAAAAGCAAAAAAAAAGTTTAACATAACTATCCAAAAAATGTTCAATTTCAACATAACTTCCCCCAGTTCCTAATCACTCTAGACCAGTAACAAAGTACCTTGAATTCTGTTCAACTGGCAGTAGGTGACAATGGAAAAAAAGGTTGAGATTTAATCACATGAAACTATTGCAAGTATTTACTGCATTTCCTCAGATGAAATCAAGAATAGAAATGTTATTCCTTAAAGAGCACTAGTTTTGTGGAGGTAAAATATACGAGAAGGTTGAAAATATAGACAGCATCCGTTACTGTAGCCCTTCCCTTTTGTGCCACCTATTGCTCTTCAGCCATATCCTTCCTTCAGAGTCCTCAGGGCTTGTTTATCTTTTGCCTATAGCCATCTCTCCACAAAAATCACCCAAATAATTAATATGTCATCCCAAGACTTCATGTGCAACAGTCAAAATGAAAGTTTCACCTGGAGAGATAGGGGTCTATTGACAGAAAGTTTACGAGCAGAAGTGAGCTGTTCTGAGAAGGGACAACGAAATAGATATGCTTAGAAAGGATATAGCAAGGGAACTGGTATGAAGAAATTCCAAGTTTCAAAATCAACATGGGGACGGGGGGGGAAATAAATATACACACAGATAAAATACAGAAGTTAGGTCCTGTATGTATCTGAGGAAATCTGTAAAATATACTATCAATCCAGTGAAAGAGCTTTTGCTTTTTAAAAGAGTGTTACATAACATTCATTATGGGAATCCTAAGTTTACAGTAACTTATTGTAAAGCACAGTTCATTGTTGGTTTTGGCTTCTTTTTCGTTCAAATCACCTGTCAATAGGCTTCTGAACTGAAGCCTACTTAATGGAGTACTTTCCAACCAACAAAAAATATTAATTATGTTGCATGAAATCATGAGGTTCTGCAGATGCAAATATAAAGTCTCATAGCTCATGCAGAATGATATCAAGAAAAATAGCAAAGAAGTAAATGTTAGTATAATGCATGTGTTACTTTTCTCAAAGACACTAAGTTTTCCCTAATTTTTTCAGACACTGATTTCCTTAGCTTAATACAATAATATTTTCATGAAACATGGTTACTTCAACAATTTTTATGTTTCCGTTTAAAAAACATGTCAATAAATTGTTCCAAATAGAGGTCAGATTATATATTATTACCTGTATAGTAACTGTGGAATCTGCCCTGCATTGACATCTGTACCATTATTTGATTTCTTGGAACTTTTAAACTGAAATACAACACTGAAAGAGAAATAACCCAATTATTATTCAAGTCATATTAGAGCTCTTCTTTTGCACTAAAAAAAATAAAGAAAAAATATACCCATCATCTGTAGTAATAGAGGCCTGTCCGTGAGATCCACAATCACTGCTGGGTCCTGACACTCTTGCCCAGGCTACATACCACCAACCAGCCTGCAGAAGTACTGGTTCATCAAACATCATTGCATATTTCTCTCTGAGAGAAGTAAATTTCAAAAAAAAGTTATATGTGAGTAAGTTTTTAGATTAATTTTTAACAAGTTATACTCTACTTATAAAAGAAAATTGAAACATAATGGAATTAAGTTATTAATATATGTTTATATTCAAAAATTAAAAGTATTTCATTGAAAAATACTTTAGTAATCAAAAAACAGTAGTTCAGAAGGACCTACAAATGCCTAAGTCTAGCTTGATCTTGCATTGTGAAACACTCAGATATCTAGTGCCAAACCGAGTAAGGAGAAATTCAATTAACACACTCAAACCCAATTATATTTAATATATAATACTGCAAGTAAAGTGCTATTTATAAGGTATTAATTACATAATATTAATTCAATTTCAGAGAAATTCTGTAAATTATAAAAGCTTATACATAAATTCTTAGTAATTACAATGAATATTAAGGAAAGAATAGAACATATATTTAGGGGATTGATATACAAGATTTAAACCTGAAACAACTAACCATGTATAGTTTGAATTTTAAATTATTTCATAACAGGGAATGAAAAGCAACTGCAACATAGCTAAAACCCCATCCATATGCACAAGAGCTTTCAAGCAATAGCTGTTTGTATTCTAATGAGCTGAAGCACAGTAACATTTCTTTTGGTTATAATGCCTTATTCCAGTAAGCTTAATGATGAGTTGTTTAATGAAAATACCCATTTGTGCTTGAAAGCATCCTTTTGATAGAACTATTTGAAAGAGCTGCTGCAACATTTTGCATTGTCATCACAGGAATACAGGATTTGATTTGAATTTATACAAGAGCTGAATTGTTTTTCTTCTTTTAATTTAAATACTACAATGGTTTGATGAAGTATTGGTTTTACTACTTCCCCCAACACACTTTGAAGCTAAGTTTTATGTCACTTGCTACAAAATTCTAATGATGTAGATCATCCCTGATGATATTTAAGGTGACACTAAAACGTGTCTGAATAAAGTAAAAATAAAGATCAAGAAATAGGCAGAAGTAGGTAAGCTAAACATCGTACCTAGCAGCACAATCATATGCTAAGACATCTGTCTCAGCAAGAAGATCTCCATCAGTCTCATGGTCTCCCCCATCTGGACCCAATTCAAACAACTGGTGAAGTAAGAATAAAGGTCAAATTATGTCTTAGGTGTTAGAAGCATCATAATGTCACTTTTTCCTGTATGGCATTCTGGAAACTGTATACTAGTCTTCCCCCCGCCGCCTTCCCAGAAATAACTCCTACTTACTATGACTGACAGGCAAATTCCCATTTGGAAGTCAGGCATTAATGCTTCAGAAACAGCAATTGACACTGACCTCCCAACCTTATGTCCAAATATATTTTTAAGTGGAGAAACTCCCTAAATCTTGTAAGTCAAACACAAAGCATCTAAAAAAGGCAAAACTGGGCAGAAGGTGCAGGCTTTCCATTACAGACTGAAATACACTATATAGATGTAAGATACACTCAGCTTCTCTGTAAAGGGACAGCTTGATGTTTTAGCAGAGCTAGTCAATAGTATTATAGACAGTTGGTGATTAGGACAAAAGATGATGCCTTTACCAAAAGAACTTGGTTTTCTTTCTCAAAAAGCATTTCTACAGTTTGATGAGTTTGAAAAAGCACAATAGACCTCTATGACTTCTCTTGCCAATAACTATTTAATACACAGTTTATTTGTGGCAGGACTGGTAAATTTTATCCTGGCAATAAGGCAATCCTAAACAATCAGAAACAAATCCAAAATATACTAGAGTGCTTTCATACAGTTATTATGTTTAGCATTAAAAAAAGAAGGCATGAGAAACGTTAAGTGTCTTGGCTGCCCTTAATCAGTTGTAATTCTCAGTCAATTATGTTAAACTAGAACGAAGTAGAACTACTTATTTTGGATTTCCTGTTGCCTTATACAAATGTCACTGCTACACATATGCCATCCACTTCCCTGAACCTAGTTATCTGAAAATAGAGAAAGAAAATTCAGTAACCCACTAAATGACAAGTAACATATTCTGAATATACACATCTAATACAAATATCAGACAGATACTAGATCTTCCTTTATAATTGTTTTTTATGCAGCTACCAAAATCCTTCTTACATACAGGAGCAGGAGACACTTATCAGAAACCAGAGCTCTGCTATGACACTGTGTTTATGTGAGGCTTTTTTATCCAAACCCAGGTTTATTTATTTTAAATCAGCACACATGCTCCACCTGTAATTATCCTTACATTGGGCACAAAACAAGCCATAATCATCCTTACATTTGGCATCAAGCAAAGTTAATTGTGTTTGGTGCTATTTACACTCAGCTGAAGAATCCCAGCTGAGAAGCTATCCAGAGAACAGCTGGAGAAAGAAGCAGTAGGAACAATATGAAGCAATGGTTACTGCTTTTCTGCTTTTGAGAAACAGTTCCTTGTGCATCACACAGGATGTGATTTAACCTGAAGCCCACAACACCAGTTTTCTGCAGGTGGACCTTGGAGCTTTGTGTGAACAGATCACAGAACCATTTGGCCCACTCAAGACCCTCTAAGATGGCATGGCATTTAGTGAAGGTGAGAATCGGACAATCTCTGACAATTATAATGGTAATTATCAGATCTCTTCTTCACCACCTGTATCTGCATAATGCTTTTCATAAGTAGTAAACCATTCATTCATCAAGAAATAAAATTAATCATAGTGTTAGATGGCTTTTCTAAAGTTCTGATTTTGAGCTATAACAGTTTAAAATAAAACAAAAAACCTACCTTTATTTTAGCAGTGTATTCGCCTCTACCACCAAAAAGACCAAGACCACCTAACAAAATATCTGTATCAGCACAGAAACGGATAGCTTCTACTGAGTGGGCTGAATAACCCCAGCCTCCTCCATGACCTGCAGGAAAAATAACCCAATGAACATATAGTTAATCTTAGTCTTTTATTCTGCAAGCCTGATCAGCTTGTGCTATAAAATGTTAGTGTGTACGTACTTTCAAATCTGTTAACAACACTATAATCTTCTTTAGAGTAAACTTTCATTACTGCTTGAGTCTCTTCTTCTGTATTTGCTATTCCCATTTTTAAGTCCTGCATAGCAGCCAAAGTATCAAGACAACCTATAAGAAAGCAAAACAAAAAAGAACTCAAAATTTCTCACCGTTGATTATAATCAGTGAAATGGAAATGACTATTAGTTAAGAAGATCAAAGTAATCTAACTGTTTTGTCCCTGAATCACACATACACTACCAAATATCTTTATAGGTGTGATTAGGTCAAGGGTCATTGTTGCAGAATCTCAAGGTTTCCTACTAAAGGTAAATTTCATTTAATTTATTTATTCTCCAGAGAAACAAACAAATGTGATTAAACCTACTCTGCAACATTTACAATGGCAAATAAATTGCTAGCAACATTTTTTTTTCTTTTTACACTTATCGTATTACCCAAAAAGAGTTGAAGTAGTAACTGAATTATGGACAGATTTTAAAGTCTTCATAAAAGGTATTTTGTTTCACACACATAGGTATCCAACATGTCTTAACTCTGACTCAGACATAAAAAAGTACTGTTCAAATTAAAAGTTATTGCATCTCTTAACATACAATGAAAGCAGTGGGTCAAGGAATGGATGACTCATCACAATCAGTGGACAAATGAGCTAAAATCACTCCTAAAGCTGTGCTTTGAAATGCTGGGTATGTTGCACATGGCCAGTTTATACAGGAGCACAGTGGAATTAATTGTTGGTTTTAGGCTTTTTAGACTACTAAAGGAAATCATAATACTCTTAGTGACTCATTAAGCAAAGCTGCAAAGTATAAAGTTTAATTTTAGATAATGCATTTATTTTAATACGAAAATAACTTATTGAAGAGCACTTTTTTATGGTGGCTTGCTTTTGTTTTTTTGGAGACTACAGGTTAGGAGTATTGAATTTATTCTGCAGACTTCCCAAAAAGATCATCTAGGAAGGTTTCTTATTTTATTATGCTGACCTTTAACAGCAGTTTCCATCAGAACTCTAAAATTCTCTAGCATCATTTTGAATAAAATTAATGTTTATCAGTCAGATCATAAGAGTTAAGAGCAATGGTGAAAGACTACAAAGTAAGATTTTAACTGAAAAAAGTCAGAAAGTTGTTAGATTACAATTCAGTTATATATTAAGTTACATTATTTCATCTAAGCTTCTGACTTATCAACGATAAATGCATACCTAGAATGTGCAAAGCTGCATGAGATCTGGTGGTTAGAGCTTTGGAACCTGTTGGTAGAGCAAGTTCTGGACTCAAAATACTACACCGGGATTGCATATCTGGAGCTGAGGGAAGTCTGGAATCAGCAACTACTGCATTGTAACTCCACAGTTCCCTCGCATTCGGTCGAAACCTGGAGCAAGAAAAAAGAGAAAAAACCTTTCATCTACTAAAAAAATACAGTATCTAACCAATAATTAAATTTTATAAGCTATTTAATATGAAACATAGATCTGCTGGTACAAACTCTTAAAACTGAATTTCATTACACCAAACTCATACAAACTTTAATAGCTTAACACTCCAGCAAAGGGAAAGGCGCAAAAACATTTTTTTATACTTCAAGTTAAACGGCCATTTTATGGGTTCAGAAATTTCAGAAAATGTTAGACACTTCTCAAAGCTAATAAATGTTAAAACAGTTTTATGTAGCAAGAAATGTGAAGTAACTAGCAAAGTACTAAATGTGATGGCAGATGCGCTCAAAAATTATAAAGATGCCAAAAGTGAAATGAAAAGGCTTACCTTCAAATAAGAGCAAAAAAATCTTGGGGAATCTAACATATTTTGTTCGGGGTTTTTTTTAAATTGGTAACATTGCCTCATGAGTTTTTAAGGGATTACATAAAAGGGCAGCATAAACAAGGAATACAAAATTTTCAATACTATAAATTAACACAGAAAAAGAAAATCAAGAAAATGAAATCTGTGAAACCATTATGTAAAAGGAAGAAACAGTTAGAAGGCATAGGCCTATGGGAGTGTTCTAAATAAGCCCAAAAGGAATTTTCACTTGGTACACTGTTGCAAAAGTCTAATGGAGAAAGAAATTGTTTTAACTAAAAATATTATAGGACACTGTAGGTATTCAGGATTTCAACACATTAGCAACGTTCAAGTTTATACACACACATGAAATTATGTAACCACTTGAATTTCATGGAACGAATAAGCCACAAAGCTATGCAGAAAATCTTTATGTCATCAGAATGCTGTCTCTCTGTATGAGAAACTGAACCTTCCTTTAAATAGGAATGTATAAAAAGGTCCAGGAATAATAATATACCAAGTATTTAACTACTAACAGGCATTGTTATTAACATGTCTCTTCTTTAGACTGTTTTGATATTTTCTACTGAACTAGAACAGGATAAGAGAGAAATAAATCTGCAGTCTTCCAACAGTCCCATGGCCATTGATAAACGAATTTTTCACAAACTGAGTCTTCTGGTGATTCTTTTTGAGTCTTTCAATGAGATTTAAACATGTTGAAAAAACAGAGCTTTAAAGGAACTGGGTGATACTCTTACTTCTAATCTCAGCATAATTTCAGTAGGAACTAGTACCTAGCCAATAAGATTCAAACAATTCTGGGGATGTTCATAATGTAGAACTACAACCATCCAAGGAACTTCATACATCATAAAAAAAAGTACGCCTAGCAAATATGCATGCTTCAACATTAATTGACTAGTTCTTGAATCTCAGTTTTGGATGAAGACATCCAAAGTAGGATGCAAGAGCTTTTAAACCCTAACTGATCATTCTTATTTTGTATTTAAACAATTTAAAATCATCCATCACATGAACTCAGATGACAGTTCAAATTTCTCTCCTAAATCCTGGCTAACATAGCTTTTAAATTATTACAGAAGAATGGGATCTTATGATTCTGTTCAGGAATGAGTGCCTCCAATCTACACCTGCTCAAAGACTCCACGCCAATGACTGTGAAATAAATACAATTAATTTGTCTCTCTGTGTCATCTAGATAAATGACTTTATTTTTACCTCCCAAAAGATCAGAACTGAAAAGAATACCATTGCATCACCCCTTCTCCTATTCAAGTCTCAACCACTAATGCCTGAGAGAAAGGATGATAATTTAAGACAAACAAATGTGGTAGTTGGGTATGGCAAGAAAATTTCAGTCAAGTGTTAAGGAGATGGAGAAAAGGGAATAAGAAGACTAAATAAAATAGAACAGATTGGGGCCTCCTAAATATTATGAGACTGGAATGAGAATGAAGCAAAATAGAAAAGAAATTTTAAAAATTTAGGCAAGAGAAGATGTCTGTTCTGGGCTTACCTGAGCAAATCATTCAGAAAGTGTGAAAAAAATATATAGATGACTAAAAATGGTTTTTCATTTACTAGGGAAACAATTATAAATAAGACTAGTATAATCAAATCTCTAGCCTCCCAAAGTATTTTAAAAGGATTTCTATATTACTACTTTAATAGCTAAAATCCACACTTGCCTCCAAATAACATCATAGACAGGATCCAGACACACACCAGAACCTTGAAGGTCTTCCTGCTCAGAATCATTGAATGTTTTGCAACTGCCATCTACTTTGTTTATCAGAAGACATTTAAAAGGAGGAGGTTCAGATATTGAAGCTGGTACCAATCCTAGATCAGGGAGCAAAAAAGGGCAAACAAACATGAAGACTTGAGTCAATAATGCTTCGTGCACAGAAAATGCGTGTAATGTAATAGGGAAGAACAGACACTGCCACAGCAAAAAAAAAAGGTACTAAGACTTAAATGCAAGCAAAGTTTAGACTTTCACGTTATTATTTTTAATAAAATTTATTACTAAAGAAGCTTGGATCATCATATGCAGTAAAAGTAAAAAGCCAAAATATTTTCATTCCCTTCATTCACATTTTCGACTTTGTTGCTCCTCTATTTTTTCTACAAAAGTTCGATAAGCATTTAAATATTATAGAAGAGTTCTTGCCTATTATATGCCTGCTTGCAAATATCTCTGATGTAGCAAGCACATGAGAATTGATGAGAGCTTCATCGATTCGGAGAAAAGTCTGGTCTCCACTTGCTCCAATCCATGTAGCTTTGCGTCCGTATTTGGAGCCTATATTAGGCATAGGTGCTGGTTTGGCATTCCAGTAGGGCATGTCCAGAATTGGTCTACCAAGCTGACCTTTCTATAGAAAGAATTTAAGAATTAGTAAGAGACTGTAACACTAAGTCTCAAAGATGACTAAGTTACTTCAATAGTTTCATCATACAAAATTGGTAATCTGGAAAAAGTTTACCACACAACTACCTTGAAAAGCAATGGCCAAGCTAAGTGAAGTGTTACATGTTTAAATACAAGGAGCAAGTTACTGACAGATATACTTCTCCCTATTCAGTTAGGTTTTTGAGTAAACTTTTTTAAAATAAAACTCAAACTCTCAATGATGGATAACCCTGCTTTCCATCTTCAGAATCAAACACGAAATCATTACTTTCCTACAGTGTTCAATATCTGAATAACTTCAGTGCTAAATGGATTAATAGGAAAAAAGAATGGATTAATAGGAAAAAATTTATATTCAGATATAGACAGTCTAAGTTCCCATCTATGCTTATTTAGTGAATATAAGAATGGATTCCACATAGACATGGGAAAATATACATGATGCGGATATAAAAGAAGAGTACTAGAGTTAAGAAATGTTATACTGAACAATAATACCTCCCTTCAAGTGCTAGCATAGCTTCTGCAACTCACTGCTGTTTCTATGAAAGAAACCAGGACAATTTTTTCTACCAAATGGAGACAGACAGGTAACAGAATACGCAACACCTACTTACAACTAAGTTTGCAATAAGAGTTTCAGCAAACTGGTGCACCTTATAAAATGACCTATAAAATCAGCATCTTCATTAAAATGTATAAAAATCAAATAATTACTGGCATCATTCTTTTCTAACCACGACAATATTAGAGGCTACATTTTATAACAGGCACAAAAGACATGCAAAAATCATGCATGGTTCTGCAAGAGCTAATATAAACAGTCTTGAAAGGTCTTTGAACAATACATTAACTACTAGCCTATTCCCCTAAAGAAGTAATAGTATTTCCTTACTGAGAAACTTCCAAATGTGAAAACTTGGCCATCCATTAGGAGAATAACTGTATGGTTGCTCCCAGCAGTAACTTGTGTACTAGGACCTGGTAATGCTTGCACCAAAGTGGGACATCCCCTACATAAAAATAAATTAATTCTGTATCAATACATGCTTATGTAACATTTAAAACATACATTAGTATTATAAGTATTTCAATCAATGAGAAATATATTCATTAGATTCACAAAGCTAATTAGAGTCAAGCAACATCTTACATATGAAATGAACAGAGGTTTGAAAGACTGTACCAAATAGTTAAGTTTATATTCTTTTGTTACAGGGAAACAGATTGAGGACCCTCTCTTCAATTAAATTCAGAAATTAGAATAGAATAAAAATTATTAATTGAATATGAAATTGTAGGATTACATATATGTTACTGTAGTTACATGTAGTTATATTGTTTGTATTTTTGTATGTATACAAAATATATTGCAACAAAACATAGGAGTAAAAAAATTATTCTATGATAACACCCATTAAGCACTTAAAAAACACCCTGTTCACTTTATGAAGCAATTGAAGCCTTATGTGGCTGGTACAGTAGCACAATTACCAGAAACAATACTGATGCAAGCCTCCCAGGAGCATTGCCTAGAGAATTATAAAAGAAAAAAAGGTCTACACCCCTCCACCAGCCCCCCTCCCATCAAACTCAGACTCAATAAAGAACAAACCTACCCAAACTATTTTCCAGAGAGATATGATAAAGTCTAATCCATTTGTCTCCTAAATTCTGACAGGCATAAGAAAATAACTTTTCCATTCCAGTAAAAATGAAGGAAAAAAACCACAGGATGTTCACGAAGCAAAGAAAAAATTTAAACTCATGACTTAGTATAGAGAGAGCACAAAAGGTAAAAAGGAAGAAGTGTGAAATACTAAAACTAAAATTATTATCTCAATCTCAACAAAGTGAACAGGAGCCTACAAGCCTTAGGAACCCATAATGAATATCTACCTAGACTTCAAATGTATTGTGGAGTTAGAAAGACCGTGAATTAGAAGAACAAGCTATTCCCAAACAATTCTATGTTTGGAAACTCTGACCCCTGAGAATAACAGCACTATTTAAACTTACTTTCAAACACAGCCTTTCAAAATGGGTTACTCTAAAATAAGAACAGGTTGTCTTGTGCTGGATTAAAAAAGTGTCAGCGCAGGGTTTCCTAGCCATTGTTCAGCAGCTGATGTACAAAAAGATGGGTCACCTGAATGTTCTGATTTTGGCTGAATTTCAGGTAAAATAAAAGTCAAGAAAGTATGAGGAAGGTGAAGCATCACAAGTTCAGCAGGAAAAGAGTAGATGGGAAGATGTGAACATATGGAAATGTGGAACAGAGGAATGTAGCATGAAGATAGGTTGATGACTCAACAGAGGAGGAACACAGGTATACAGAAAGAAATTATTCCTCAGTGGTGACAGCCTATGACTGGGGGAGGTGCAGGGACTGAAGGGCAGAATAAAATTAAGTAGAGGATGCATAACATCAACATTTATAAATTTAAAAGTTGGTCTATAGACACATTGACTTGGACATCAGTGTGATTATACACAAACACACAAAGCAAAGTTTAGCAGCACTAGTGATGAAACATTTAAAAAAGTTTACATTTGTCTCTCATTATTAAAGAAGCTCAAAAAGGCACCAAAATGGGAAAAAAACCTCAATAGCAACCTATCCAAAAGCATTCCTGTTAAAACAAAGTATTTTTATTAAAGTTTTATTTTCCTCTCCTTCAAAATTACAGTAACTACAGGTATGAAATTATCAATCTTATGTTCACTAAAAAAAAGTAGTGCACGTTTCATCTCTTTGATGCTTAAAAACTAAGTTATTGTCACCAAGACTATTTATCCTTCTGTCTTTCCAATCGAATCTATCAGCAGTGTTATCTGGATGCTGTGTATGACAGTCCCATAGCAGCAGCAGAACAAAATCAAATAAGCAACTAATGTAGAGAGATGAAATAGGTTATCCTCTTAAAAAGCTTTATCATTAAGATCAACCAGCTCTTGGAATGGCCAACAACAGTGTATCAACTCAAGAAAGAAACAGGAAAAAAAAAAGCTGAAGATATTTAACTACATAATAAAATAAACCTGAATTACAGAAAACTAAATTTCACTTCATAAAAGGAGGAGGGATTTGGAAAAATGCAGTAAGCCAGTTTGACTGATGCATATGGAGTTTAAAACCTGTGGTAACACAGGAAAGCTCAGAATAGACACTGAAGAGTCTGAGAGACTCTTTGGACAAAGTTTTAATAACCAAAGTTTCCCTATTTGGATTAAAGAAAGCAAGGAGTACTCCTCTGGAATGGAGTGGAAGGACACACTCGTGTCAAACTCACAAAATCTTTGGCTTCTGGATGTGACACAAATCAATCACAAAAGACCAAACTCAGCTATACAGAAAGTAACAAGAGATCTCTTGGAAAAATGTAACATTGCTGAACAATTAGCAGAAGATGTAACATCAGGTAACTCAGAATCCTGAAGAAAGCCCAGATGCTGGACGGCTGTCCACACGGAAACCCTCTTCCATCCAAAGGGTATTTCTGGGAGCAGATGAAGTCTTTGAAAATTCATCCTGCATGAACAATTGCTGTTCATGGTATTTACGCAGCCAGCACCTGGCTGCCAGGTCCCATAACATGTCATTTGGGGCAGCCGACTGTGGTGCTGTAAATACAGGTTAACTGTGGGCTGTTAGCAGGTAGTGGGTAAAAGGCAAACAGTAATAACTTCTGTCCATTGCAAGCAGAGTTGGACAGCACAGAGTTACAAAGAAAATGGAAATTTTCATGTTTTAGAGGGAACTGGAAATTTGGCGGAAATACATAAATAGGACCTGCACTCCATCACTGGAGTAAAGTAATCAGAAACTGCACCTAGAAACATGGTCCTAAACAAAAATAGATGATAAAACACCTTTTTTTCTCCTAGAGTTATTAGTAGGATAGAGTCTCTATTCTTTGTCTGCAAGTGGAAGAGAGCTGATCATCTATGGAAGGTCTGATCAGTTTTCCTTTATGTTATTGTTGAACCTTCAGAAGTAAAATGCTATCAAGATCACCTTACTTCAGCCATTCCGTTTCTGGAACTTGACTGTCAGGTCATATGCTTGCTCCTGTAGTGCTGAAGTAAAGAGTTTGTACAAAAAAACAGGCAAATTTTGAACAATAACAGAAAAGATCCTGGACTTTTAAGTCCCAGCTTCTTGAGAGAAGCATGAGCAAAGAACAGGCCTTTGCTTACCTGAATACACGACATGCTATTTTTCACCAAGACTAGATACTGCAGGCATTTATTGTTTCCAGAGTTTCTATTCACCGGCAGCTAATTTGAGGAGAATATAAGCACATACTAACAAATCTTTCATATAGTGAATAGCTCATCAACACCTGCCACTGTGGATTTTACAACAAAGAGCATACACAGACTAATTTAATGGTTCCAGCATACTGATAAGGCATGTAATCTACCTCATTCCTACTGAAGTAGGAGAAAGAACTTGTAGTGTTTACCATACTCCGATGGAGGAGTCCAGAATCCCCTTAACTAAGGAGAAAGGCATGTCTGGATAGCTTTTCAGAATTGAAAATACTTAAGCATTTTCAAGACTTAAAATTTATTCCCACCACTAAATCTTTACACTGCAAGACAAAAGTCTCTGAAAGGATGTCTCATCAATGGCTGCCCAGGAACTTACATCATTGTTTCGTCTGGCAATGAAGATGGCTCCCTCAGATCAAAATGAAAGTTCCTGCATGTTCCCTGAGAGTTCTTGTTTTCAGGGCCCCCATATGTAGATAGACTAGCTAGGCTGCCTAAATATTACTTTTTTTTCCTCTCCTCTCTTTCTCTCTCTCCTGGAAACACAGTAGAGTATCAGTTCCTGGATTCAGAAGATGCCCTTCCTGAGGTCAATACAGGCAATGTGACACACTGCATGACTGACATACCACTGACCTGGCAGGAGCTGGCCATCTGAGCACCACTGGGTCCCAACTGAGGTGGAACTCTGCATAAGGATTCCCTGTTTCCTTCTCTGAATCCCTTACTGTGAGGACAGAGGAGAGATCTCTACTTAAAGCTGGAAAAAGAAGTACATCAATGAAGAAATTATAACTTGAATGATGGTGCTAAACAGCAATATAGTACTATAGCCAGTTCTCATGCATAGGACATACTCCAAATTTCTTCAAGGCTTTCTTTCAGATCCTCTTAGGGTCTGATGCAGAAAGATACAAAGGTCAGTGCCACATCAGTTGTACCTCCTCAGCTTCTAGTTCTGGTCAAGCACTATCCTTCAGCACAAGATTTTTCATATTGTCTTCCAGGATCTCACTTGGACCTACATTTGGTCTTCATCCACTTTCTGTCTAAATAAGCAATGTGGGGTTTCCCACCTGAAATACTGAAAAATACAGCAAATAGCTCCAAAGCCTTCCAAAAAGCCAAGTGATTTCATCAGTAGGAAACAGGTGACAGTAAGTTACCAATACAAATGTCACTGCTGTTCGTACCTCTTCAGTGTTTAAGACAGAAAATGGCCTTACTCTAATAGCAACTATTATTGCCAGCTAAAGCCGTTATTGCTTGGAACAAGTATCCAAGAATTTTCAGGAAGGAAAACCAAAGTATTTGTCTGTGGTATGACTTTACCATAGGTAGAAACACAGATTTGCATTCATTGGTCTAACGCAAACTGAATAGTGGTAGCAGTTTAAGAGACTATCATTAGGCACAGCAGTCAATACAAGGTAACATTTCCAGTATACTTCCTTTCCTTCTTTCTTTCTTCCCTCTCCCCCTTTGCCTTAGTGATGCAAACAAAGTTTTAAGATGATGAAGATTTCTTCAGAAACTAGACAAAAGAAATGGTTTAGAAGTCTCCAAAGAGATGAGGAGGATAGATGTTCAGTAATTTTCACCTCACTCCTACAAGAGAAATGACAGAACCAAAGACAAGTCATGGATGCTCCACTCTATTTGCCTTTTACATAAGGATACTGAGCATTACTGGACATACACAAAGTCTCCAAAGATTCCTAGTTCACAAAAATCCCTGGCATGTGTGTTATATGGTATATGTACATGTCCAAAGACCTTAATCACATTTCCTTTTAGAGAAGGACAAAAGGGATTTTTTTATTTTAATGAATAGATGAGATTCTAAAGATGAGACACTAAGTGTGAGATTGAGCTTTACATTAAAGACATCCACATTTAATTATCTATGCTCTCACTGTAGTCAATGCAGATCAAGCCTGTAAGGTTTAGAGAGCTACTGAGCATACCTAAAGCAGACAATACTGAGTGGTTCGTCAAATACCTCTTCATGCTCTGTTGAGTTCTCTTTTTCCATTGACAAAAAAGAAAGCACACATTGCCTCCTGCCAACACCCAAAATCAGTGACTACAAAATGCAGCTGAGACCGAAGTTTAGAGACTTCATTTTATACATCAATGATGAACAAAACTGAGACTTTATCATAACTGAATTGTTGTCAATGATTTAATGGCAACAGGTTAATCTAGGTTTACAATATCATACTATTTGAATTATTGTACATGTAGTATTTTACAGAAGTAATTAAGTCTTAATGAGACTTCAATGCCATTCTCAAACATTTCAAACTCAATTATAAATCTATGCTAATAACTGTGCACAGAAGCCTTTGTGTATTAAACAAATTACTTATCCAGTACAAGAGTACTGTTATTGTATCTATATTCAGGGAGTTATGGAGAGTAAGTTCAGAACAAGAGCTTACCAACTTTATTAGGTCTATATTTGGATTTTCACACTTGCTAGCTCCAGAGAAACTGAAATTTAGCCATTTCTTATGCAGCAGTACAGAATACACAGTCATGTCCTTTAATTACCAGCTCACCTGGAATTAACATCACCGTGTCCAAGTTGCCCATGCTGCCCATATCCAAATGTGTAAACATCACCATTCTCCATTAAAACCACTAAAAAACAACAAAATAATATTTTTCTGACATATGCACATGACATGGCACTGCACCAGAGCTGATTAGCCTTTCTGAGTAGCACAGTTCATCATCCCTGCTGAAACAGTAAGAGATCTAGACCAGATTTCCCAACCATCACACCTAGCACACCTCTATGAAGGACTAGAGCTCTGCCATGCAGATGTTTTGAACTGACTCAAAAATTGCTTACAAGCTCTGATGTAACTCAACATACAATACTTATAGTCCTTTCCACTGCTAAAGGACAGTAATTTGCCTTTCATGGCTGGAATCAGAGGGGTGATGTGGGGATTTGGGTGGTGATCTTACTTTAGCCTTAATGTGATGAAACAGCATGAAGCTGTGTCCACGGAGATTCAGTCTGGATGTTAGGAAAAAGTTCTTCACCCAGAGGGTGGCTGAGCACTGGAACAGGCTCCCCAAACAAGTGGTCACAGCACCAAGCCTGACAGAGTTCATGAAGCATTTGGACAATGCTCTCAGGCATATGGTGTGATTCTTGGGGTGTCTTGTGCAGGGCCAGGAGTTCGACTCGATCCTTGTCAGTCCCTTCCAACTTGGGATATTCTGATTCTATGACAGTGTAGTAGGCTACAAAATGATACTGCCAATATTTTCAACTTTTGACACTCTTACATACATACTTATTGAAAATCAAACACAAAGCAGTGAAAACATGTATGGCAACATCAAAAAAAAAGTGCCATAATTTATTTGTTTTTACCTGAATGGTGAAACCCACAACTGACTTGTACAGCTCGCAGTTCACAGTCAAAGCGGACAGCCCCTGGTGGATAGGTTGTGATTTTGCTGGCATCCTTCTCACCTCTTTCTCCACTTCCATCTACAAACAAAACTTATAATTATATCCCATATATTCTATACGAGTTATATTAGAAGAATGAATAGAACAAGAATAGTAAATTACTCCCCACCCCCACCATTTGTAAGGTAGGAGAGAGAAGGAGAGTAGTAGGCGAGACAGCTCAAAATGAGGCATCAAAGTAGATGTGGAAGATGACAGAAACTCTACTTTGAAACAACATACTGCAAAATTATACAGTGGAAAAGGTCTCATCCTCTAAAGCAGGAACTTCCCAGAGAGCAGACAAAAGGAACCAGCAGAACAGAAAGTTCAAACTTCAGAAGCTTTGCTTAATAACCATCACTTTCTTTCTTCAATAAAATAGCACTATTAAGTAGACAGCACTGTAGTTAAACCCAAGTCTACTTTTCTCAGTTACTTCTTGTTAATGATTTCACTTGACTCCAACTTGGCCACAGAGCCCTAGCTTTAAGTAACTAACAACGACATCCAAAGCTCATTTCTAACAATGCAGATATACTCACTAAAAGCACGACTTTCCTGTCCGTTTCAGGAACATTTGTAGACATTGTTTCTGTGATTTCTTTTAGTAAGTGTAATGCATATTATTGGTTCCTAAAGTCAAACTGCCCCTGCATTAGACAAAAGCACTGAAGTGAAGTGTATTATTCCTAAACTTGCAAGCAACCATCCTCTCAAAAAATCAGAATGTTAAATCATCTATTAGACTTTAGTTACACTGTCTATGAGAAATGAGAGAAAATACATGAAGTAAAAAATAAGTGTACAAAGAAGGTTTCACATTCTCTCTGTGATAATTCTGAGTATTGCTTTCTTAATAAAACATTCAACATGTTGCTAATTTTTAGATCTATACTGAGAAATTCTACACATTCTCCTGAATAATCATCAGTGGAAGTCTGAACACCAAGACTTCATTATTCCCCGTGTGAAGCATAGGAATTAAAAAATTACAAAGTGTTTAAAAATACAATTCTGCTTTTAAACATATTGCTCAAAGTTTTCTTTTATTGCAAGGAAACTGTTGATACAATTTTTCTATAAACTAGTTTTAAAAAATCTTACTGTTCTAGAAACAAAGGTATTTTCTAGTGATGACTGAGTACAGACATTACATGAATCTCCATCTAGTTCAGGAACAGTCTGTGTAGGTATTAATACTTTTGAAGAATTAGGTTTAATAGCATAGGCAAAGTATCCCTTCAAAAATGTGTGTGCTCTTTATTAAAAAAGAGTTATAGTTGTACTACATGCTGGATATGTGTGAAATGGAGACGTGGTAAAAAAACTGTCTCTCAGAATTGTGATGGGATTTTTAAGGTTTACCTCAGTGTCAGCTGTGTACTACCAGACTACACACCCGTCAGAAGAAACGTTTTTGAAGGTCTGCATGCAGCTTTTTTTGTATTAACAAGAAAAGCAAATACAAAGAAACAGAATAACTATTTAACAACAAAGAAAACTCCTAAAAATACAGGCATTTTTTCCCTAGTCCTGTAATTCTGCCTTAACAAGCTCACAGTATTTAATGATTTTACTGTTTCTCAAATACAGTACCTTTGAACTTTCTATTATGCCTACTTTTGCATTAAACTCTACATGTCAAAGTAATCAATAGATGGTTCTAGCAGCTAATATTGCCAGCAGAATTATTTACTCAGCAGGCAGCCTACTTATTGCTTCCCTATTTCACACAAGCTTTCTGGGCAGGAGTGGAAAAGAGCTAATTATTCTGGAAATCTACCTGTGACCTCTGTCCCCCCTTCTCCCTCAGACACTGATGAGTAATGAAAAACGTAAGCTCTGCCACTGTATAAATGCACTTGAACAATCATGTGCCAGGAATGCATATGTCCAGTAAGAATGTGTGATGGCTGCATGCACTTCCTACAGTGAGACAAAGTGGACACACAGCAACCATGTCACCTACAGACAGTCATATTAACAAAGTTTAGCAGCAGCTCTGTTCTGGTCACATAACAGTGGCACAGCAAGTGATCCACAGACACTTAAACAGTTACATGTGCATTTTCTGCCTCATTGTAAGAAAAACATACTGCTCTAAAGAGCTTCAACAACTATTAATAAAAAGTTGAGACTGCTGTTTTCTCAACCGATAAATATGTGATGCTACCTTTAAATAGAAGATGATTCTAGATATATTCCCACATTCTTCAAACTTGTAAATGAAAGCATTACTACTCTTGAGGAAACCCTAAATGCCAATGTGCAAGATGTGGAGACAAGTACCTTCTCATGAAAAAAGTTTTCCAATTCCTCATCTGAGAAATAAATTTAAAGTATAAAATTTCACAAAGTTGGCATTCTCAAATTCCAAAGCTAACTTCTCAGAGCCTTTGAGTCTTCCATACTTATCTTACTTAGCTTAAGTGTGAAACCTGCAACCAAAAATGGAACTCCTCTCAGCCTTCTCTGTGTGGTTAGTAACTGTCTCAAGAGTTTAGATTATCAGAATTTGATAAGCACTCCAAAATAATTTATGTGTGGTTAAGTCTAAAAACCTTGCAACTAAAACAGGTAAGATTCAGGTACATTTCTTTAGGGAAAAAAATGTATTTGATTAAACTACACAAAGTCAAACAGAATATCACTACTTACTTACAGAGCAATACTTCAGGACTACACTGTTTATCTGCTACTCCATTACATGGCCAATGCAGCACTGGCTAGGAGAACAACTTCTTACACTTTGACACAGGACTGCAAATAAACTGGGCTATCATCCCCTTTCCTTTCACTGCTTTCACAGATTCAAAGTTTTTTTGAATATTTTGAATATGAGTTAAAAGTGGATGCAGAAAGCTTATTTGAGTCTGTAAATATAGAGAGACACACTTGCTTCTCTTCAAACAATTGTGCACATACTCTTTCCATAACTAGTAATACCAAAACCACTGTTCCTGAAAAGGAAGCATAAAAAGACCACTGAAGCAGAGACTCTTCCTGTTGAATGAATGGAACCTTTAAGCAGAGCAAGTTAGTACCTCCAGTGTTATCCAACTGGGCTACCACTGAACAGAAACTTGGATTCCATCTCTCAGAGAGAAGAAAGCAACAAGGAAAATCTCCGAAATGCTTCCTGTTATCAACACCGAGGGGTGTGTTTCATGAACAGCTTCACGGATGGATTTTCATCTTTGGTATCTCACATAGATGGGGAAGGAAAGCTGGGTAGCTGGAAATACAACCAAACTAATCCCCACCAGCACTCCATTTTCTTCAGAAAACTCTTAACTCCCAAAGACAATTCTTCCCCTCCTTAAAATGTGCTTAAGAGTTATCATGGCCAATATTGCTATCACAAAAAAGCACTGCTTTCCATGAACGAAGGAAAAAGCTGACTCAACTCCAACAGCAAGTCAAGTAACAAGGTAAAATGGAGAGTTCTGGAAAAAAATCAACCCCAACATTATAACAGAATGCCATTTTGGACCCTTGGTCCAGACCAGAGGAAAACCATTTTATTAGGGTTCCCCAGCAGCAGTAAAGGTGATGAGATTTCATTTCTCATTGACCAACCATCTTTGAAGGAGGGAAAAAGCACTTCTAAAGATGTTAAATACATGCCTTCTCCCCACAGACAAAAAGCTTTAATGCAATATGACTATACATAAAAAATCCTTACAATAACTATTTTTTCAGACCAGATTATTTGCCAAAAAATGTTTGTTCTGTTTACACAAGCAAAGCAGATTGGTCAAGTTACTGGCTAGTCTCTGTGATGTTCAACCCTTACAGGATGTTGTGAATGCCTTAATATAATTTACAGACTTTATATACATGTTTACATATGTTCAAATATTTTGAACAAATCAGCCTGTGCCTGCAGTTGCTTGGCTGTCCACCATATGTTTCAGCTGAACTATCTGTAACTGATTTTATAGCTACAGTGCAGTGGGAAAAGAAATGCACTCTGGTTGTGAAAATCATCCATCTGATGTGGGCAGCAAAAAAAAAAAATAAGTCTGTTGAATCTTGGGAGGTTGCTGAAGAGCTTACTTGAGCCTAGAGGTGAAATACCATGTGCAGAATCACAAGAATCACACTATGCTAAAGTGATAATAAACTTGCATTCATAAACTCAGTCTTAGATGTAGGCTTTCATTGTCAGCTGTCTCACTCCAAATAGTGCTTCACACATCTAAAAAGTTAGAAAGTAAATTACAAGTAAATTTTCTTGAATATCTGATAATTTTGTGTTATCATTTGCAAAATTGCTCCATCCATGCAGGTTCAGCTGCATCCAGTCTTTGTCCTTTTGAGGGCATTTGTTTCATATTGTCTAGAACATTTGCCACGACTTACAAATACAGAAAAAATGTGGCATTTACTTGCAAAATCTTTACTGATTCAATGAGCTTTCTTTGGTTTTAATTGTTTCTCAGTTCATTTCTGCAGTTGAGAAAATTTTACAGACTTTCATTAATCTTTTTTACTCAGATATCCAGTGATGAAGTCCATGGGGACTGCAGATGCAGACCAGAAACTCAGCACCTCATTAAAGAACGAAGATGAAGCATTTTGCTTAGTGTTAAAGAACTCCATGAATACTAAGAAGGTAGTACCTAATCCCTTCTATTTACACTTGTGATGGAGACATAGCCATAGATCAGAAAGACTACGATTATGCTTTATATGCATTCTTTTTGTAATAACAAGGATCTTGATATGTAGACCCTGTAAGTGTGCAAAGAGTAAATGACAATGGTAAGATTTCCAGAAAACAGCTGTTTTAATAAAGTTGAAGGAGTTTTCAACTTGACAATCCAACAGAAGAATTTGACAAGTGATAGACATGTAAATTACTAGGAAATATTCTTTACTGTGAGGGTGGTGAGACACTGGAACAGGTTGCCCAGAGAAGCTGTGGATGCCCTATCCCTTGAAGTGTTCAAGGCCAGGTTGGATGGAGCTCTGCACAACCTGGTTTAGTGGAAAGTGTCCCTGTCCATGGCAAAGGGCTTGGAACTAGATGATGGTTATGGTCCCTTCTAACCCAAACTATTTTATGATTCTATGATTTCATAATACATAATTGTACTTATCAAATATACTTTTTATCTTGGACCATTATCAGTCCCAAAGAAGCTGTCCACATTAAAATTTAAATGACATTATCAAGCGAAGTTCTGCAGCTGAAATTGGAGAAGTGGGAACAGGTAGGTTCCAGCAAGTTTGGTACTGGCCTCATCAGTACTACCAGTCAAATAAAATTTTTCTTGCTCAAAGATTTTGAAGGTCTGGTTGGTGTAAAGAGTAACAAGACTATTGTAGCAGAAATATCTGAAGTAAGGATGACAGTTTGCAAAGCATCACATTTAAAAATAAACAAACAACTTGCTGATTTCAGTGTTATAGTGTCCTTTTACTGAAGTCAATATTCTTGCCTCATTGCTTTATAATGATTTTACATTCTATTTCCAGAAAAGAGGCATGTCTCCTAAGATAAAAAATATACATCATCTTCTACACAATTTCCAGCTTGCCCATTACTTTGACAAAAACTCACTTCAGCAGTTTTCCTTTTTTCCTTAGAACCTCTTCCAGAAGTTAAGGAGCATTTCTATTTTCTAGTGGAATTTATGGCCACCTTTCGAGAGGCAGCCTTCTGAGGCAGAGAAGGGTCTCAAAGTTTATTTCTAAACTTCCTTGCATGTTTAGTATGAGACACAAGGAACTAAAATAAAGTGAAGTTTCCTTTGCATATAGCCTTCCTCAATCAAAAATAAATGTTCAGTCCTACAGAGCATATCTGACAAAAATCTTTGCACAATACAGACTTTGGCACTGCTCTTACAACTCCAAGAAGCAATACAAGCCTCAAGCTGACGCTAATGAATACACTTCTTGTAAGGACATACTCGAGTTGAAGGGAGCTCCAGAAACTAACACATGCTGGAAAAGTACAAATCTAGGCAGAATGAGCATACTCCTTCATGCACGTGCCCGTGGGGTCCAGGGTTTGCAAGCAGTACAACTAGCAGTAGTACCCAGCTCAAGAATATTGCTCATCAGCAAATGCCACTCAAATGACAGCCCCAAGGTTCAGTATGTTTTGTGTTTCAGCATCCAATCTCTCCCAGTGGGACTATGTTACATTATTCTACTTCATCCACGAAGACTTAAAGCTCAGACTACGTGACTTCCAAATAAATTGTATTTATGTTATGCAGATACAAAGGGCCAGATTTTGCTTCAATTTCCATAAAATAAAATTAAGATGATTTCATGATCCAGTATGCTTATAACCAGGCAGACCTATTACCCACCCACACTGAAAACGTATCCTAAAAGGCTTCAAACTGTCATACAATTTGATTGCATACATGCCAAATACTATCAGCACCTTCCATTAATTCAACTGAAATGCTATACTAACAGTTCTTTTAATATTTAGCTATCCTCTAGAAACAGTTGAAGCGTTCTGGGCCCTCAGCATTTTAGAAGCTTTCTACTTACTTTGATCAGGTCTGTAATCTCTGTTTTACGTATCTATCCAGCTCAATTTCAATAAATTCTGTTGAAATTTTTAGTAATACACATAATTTTAGTAATTATGTCTTTCTAAAAAAATTAAATAATTTACATCTGAAGAAATTACATATTTAGAAATCTAAGATATAATGAATTGGCTTGTCAGACATACAAAAATGCATGAAATATCAGACACCTTCTTATTTACACTCCGTAAAAACCATTTAACTCAAGAATACTGCAGAGTAAAATCTCTACTTGGATTTGTATTCTCCCCATTCAAAGCTAGCAAAAAGAAGCATTTACACTCAAATAATTTATTTTTAAAAAGGCTTGTTGAAAGATAACATACAGATGAAAAAAAATTATGCTAGAATTGACAAGTCTGGAATTGACATGTCAAAGTAATCACCCTCTATATACAACAAAAACCCCAACACAAATGCAATGCAGCAGTCTGAGTCACACTAAGGTGTTTAAGTCCCTACAGCAAAATTAAAGAACCTTAGGAATGAGACAGCATTAAAAATGAGAAAAGACACACAGAAAGACAATGCATATTTCACAAAAAAAGATAAAAACAAAGATGATGCAGACTAACGAACATTTACACCTTTTAAAAAAGGTCAACATTTAAATGCATTTTCTTTCTCCTCAGGTAACAGGATACTAACAGGAAGAAAGGCAGAACTCATTTTGTGCAGTTCTTTGAAAAGACAGATGCAGCACATGAAGAAGTGACTGGGAGGATGGGCTTATTTCCACCCTAGCCAATAAGGAAGACCAAATACCTTTGTGCTTGTCCCGTTTATGCTTTAGCTGTGCTGGATGGGGTCTGATTCTGGCTAGAGCCTGTTCTCGATGGTTCATAAAAATGGGACCAGGAAATACAAGGGGGCCTGAGGAGAAACATTTTGCACATGCATAGGAAAGCTCACAAAATGGAAACAGTGTGTTAAACAAAATTCAAATTAAAAGCAATGAAACAAAACAAAAAGAATAATAATTATGTAGTAATTTTCTTTTCTTAAATTCAAAAAGCCTTAAAATAAAAGAAAGTTGCCATTTCCTGGTAACAAGAACAAAATATTACATAAACAAACAATATCCACAGTGACAGTTTTACCCAAACTTCTAAGTATGCAACTGTACTCCAAGCAATGGAAATACAACAGGCCACACTGGAGTAAAATTTGATAGCAAATATCTATTACTTTCTTTAATAGATAAAAATACTGCATTCAAAATACTGATTTGGAACAACACCCTCATATCAATGCTGGATTTAAAAAATGCAACCATAAAACTGTTTGCAATTAGTATATTTAAAATGCAGCATTATCAATTATAAAGAAAACAGCTACCAAAAACCACCTGCTCCATGAAGAAAATGATTCATATCATATGACCTTTTCTTATCTACTTACTAATTTTGAAATCTATTTATTTTTAAAAGATTTTTCTACCTATGTAGAGGTCTTAAAGAGAATATCTGATGTGAAGAAAGCGATGATACATGTATGTAAAATTTTTTCCAGACCACTTTTTCATTTTAAAAATCTAGACTTAGGCAGTGATGTACTATGTTTAATTGAGGCTGAGTATATGTAGATCATGGACAACAAATTTGTTCCTTATATCTGCATTTCTCCTCTGTTTTATAGGTTTAACATGTCACCAGTAATTTTTTTGGAGGCTTCTCCTTCTTTCACAAGTCTCACATTCAACAGAAACCATGAATAAAGAGCAACTAATTCTGCCAAGTGACATTCTCTCCATTCTGTGGGTTCCCAAGTCCACTCACTACATGGTCTGTAAAAAAAGCACCCCAAATCAGGCTTTATGTCATACTACAAACGGCTTATGTGAAACGTCAAAACCAAGTATTCCTCCTCCTGCTGCAAATACAATATTCTCATTCCTTGGCTGACCTGTAGTAACAAAACTTGTCACAAATGCCCATTGTCTCAGGTTTCCTGCTATCAGCTTCAGACCACCAGTTCTTTCATTAATACAGAACAGAATGGATAGAAATTTCAGCTGAAATTAGGACAAATCTATGTAGCTTTAGAACCTTGAGATGAAGAAACTTGTCTTCACACAAAGAAGTTCCCAAATTTTAGCATTAACTTAAAAACCAAAATGAAAAATGTTTTAAAAAATACAGTAATGTCTTGCTGTCCTAGCTATGAGATTCATACAGGCCCAAAATCTCTTCTATTATGTTTGTTTCTACAAAAAACAGAGAGTTTTTATTTTGGTTTTGCTGTATTCATCTGGACTCTTTATTCCAGAATATGTACCCTTGTTAACTAAGAACTCCTTCTGATAATCCAAGATAATCTTTTGCTTTTGCTTTACCTTCATCTTGCAGATTCTTCCTTCAGATGTCTTGCTATTACTCCCATCTTTCAGTCTCCTCTCAATTACAGCTTCCATTTAATAGATACATTTTTGGCAAACTTTACCTTCTGCCAGGACATTTGTGGTGTTTAATATTCTAATTCCCACAGTTTAGACTTAAGACAAAAAATTACATCATACTTTCTTCTTATCAAGCTGGAGGGGAAATACTGAGGAGTACACTGAGGCAGGGCAGAAAAAGGCAAGAAAGGGCAAAGAGAAAAATGACAAGCAGATTATGAAAGCTAAAAATATTTGAAGGACAAATGATACAGAGAAAGGTGAATGAACACAAGAAAATAAGAAAAAAGTAATGGGCTTTACTGAAAAGTTCCTAATGAAATTAAAAGCTCCAGAAGTACAGAATAGATAGGACAATACGACCAAAGTGAAACTTGTATAAAAAAAGTTGCAAAAAGAGATGCAAGGATTACAAAGAGTGCAGCTTGAAGTGTGTGGCTCTAAGATATTTTGTGGGTGACTGAATGGAAGAAGTGATCTCTGCATAGCATAGGCAAAAATGCTGAAGTTCCAGAAAATGCCTACACAAGAAACAGCACAGGGAACAAGACACAGCCCTGAAAGCAGCCTTTGGTATTTCAGTGCAAGAGCAAAGAGCAGAGAAGAGAAGAGAATTTCCAGAGGACAGGAGCTAGTGAAGTACATTGGGGCGAGTAAAAGAAGATTTGAGGGAGACAAAGGATTTTTAGGAAGCGTAAGAGGCTGTCAGCTCCAGCATGGTGCTAGCACATGCTGTCATTAGTTTCCAAGTTACCCCTTGGAATTGCACCTCCCCTAGCCCAGATGACAATTCTGTAATATAACTTTCTGACCAGGCAGGATTTATCTGTGTTTCTGGATATTCCTACAAACTCTACATTTACCACTGTTATGTAAAGAACTTGAATTCAAAAGAAAGTTCAATGCAATATATCTCCATTTCATAATTTGCACCCAAATCCAGGTAACAGAAATCCATCATCCTCTTTGACTTTTTGTGCATGCTAAATCTGTAACACAATCATATTACAATAGGAAACATCTATGTTTTGATTACTTGTGATGCCTGCCTCCTTGATCACGTGCTGGCAAGATGCCAAGTACCTCCCTCTCCCTCCAAAATAACAACACAGGAAACAGAACGGCAGAACAATTCATATAGAGCGTTATATGCTCTCTGCTTACATCTAAGGCTGCCTGTGCAAAGGGAGCAGAGCTCAGGTACTATGAGTTATTCTGGTGGAACAATCCAGCCATGCATCAGACACTTCCTTTATTTTGTTAGAAAATGCCTGCAGAGTATTATTTGGAAAAGTTTTCTAGCAGCCTCTAACATAGATTTGCATGGGGAATAACAATCTATTCTCAATTATTTTAGAAGCTCAAGTGACAGAGAGCAGCAAAGGGGAGTTACTGGTAGACTATGGAGCTGCTATTTTAAATCAGCAGCTACATGATGCAAAATGACATTCAGTCTCTCCTTTGCTTTTTCATGGACTATTTTCCCATAGTTAAGCTGCAAGGTTAAAGAGCCCCAGCCTAGGAAATGTCAAGATTAGCTTTTTTTTTCTTGGTCCTGTAAGATTCTGGCCTTTCAAAATCGACATTATTTGTCAGTGAATTGAAAGAGTAAAGGAAAAAAAATTAACCACAGAAATAATTTCATTTTCTAGCAACTAGAATGTATATATTAAATAATGCAAGGGACTACAGGAGAAAATACACAATTTATTTCAACCCACATGCACTTCCATGATTTTGCATTCTTGGTCAGCTAAGCACTCAGATACAACTATCAAAGAGATTAATGTTTGATTTTATATTACACATATTTTGATTCCTTGTACTATCTTACCCTAAGCAAATGCTACTTGGCCAACCGTGATAACAGAAGACTGAAATCAATTATCACAAATGCTGACTTCTACACCAGTGCACAGAATGTTGTAGGCTACCTGAAAAAGCAAGGTGACATGTATCATGAAGTACACAGACAAGAAGCATAAATTAAGGCTGTACTGGAAAGTCTAAGGTTTGTCTGCACCTTCTACTTTAAAAATGTGGGGTTGGCTTCTTGAATTCTTCTAAGAGACAAAGAGGGACGGGGGTGGGGGTTGTGGTGTTGGGTTTTTTTTCAATATGAAAATAGGGAGGGAAACCCCTAACACAGAAAGATAGTTATCTAATGGGTTTACAGGTGGCAAACTTTAAAAAAAAGTGTTTCCGAAAATAGAACTGAGGACAAATGCTTGGTTTCAGTTCCATTAAAAGTGGAAAATGTTATACTGAGATAATGTTCCACCTCTACAGACTTACAGGAAACAAAATTTAATACCCCTTTGAGGCAGGGATAATAGTTATGGAGCATGTTCCTTTACAACTGTATTTTTCAGACTATGATTAGCAATTTATTAGTAAGACAGAAATATGCATGGAGAATGTCATTGTGCTGTGCAGGAATTAAAGTTAATTGCAGTTTGCTTCTTTTGTTCAAAACACTGAAAATAAAGACAGGATACATGCCTCTTCCTGTAGTCTGAAAGCTCTTTTCTACTGATGCTCACATTGTATAAATCAGATGTGTAAGAAAGCTTTTTAAAGGGGAAGAAGACATTACATTAGCCAAAACAAGCATGCAGGGCAACACAGGAGTAACAGAGATTGAGATGGAAGTAAGACATATGAAAATCCTAATTTTGACACTTTCTCCCTTCTGAATACTTGACTTTGTATATATTGTTAAATAAATGTGAAAGATGTATTTCTGTATATAAATACAGAAAGTAATTTAAAACAGCAAATACTAACCAGAACTGTTCTCATTGAGTCTACTGCATATCTGTGCAAAAAAAGCTGTAACAGAAATATAAATATTTCTACTTTAACATCAGTTTTATTAACAATAATCAGTTCTTTCAAAAAGGAATCACAGACTCAAATACAGCAATGCAATTTCATAGAACCATACCTGCTGGTCATTAGGAACAAAAATATACAGCTTTCTCTTGAAAGCATTCTTAAAAAGAAAGTGATGCATGTTTGTTACTGTTTCAAGTGAAAACGTAGGGGGGTTTTTGATTGGTTTTGGTTTGTTTAGAAAACTTTGAAACAAATGTAACCTTCAGGTCTTGAAAGCATAAAAATAAATATTTAACTAAAATTCTAAAAAGAAGTTGCACCAATATTTAATAAAGAATATTGCATTTGAATAGATGCTTCTAAAGTATATTCAGGTATATATTCAACAATGAAGAGAGTAGAGTGTTACTGACAGATTCCAAGTTCAGAGTGGCTTGTACAGCTATTAAGCAGATTTATAGGG
>VWZD01011590.1:347843-410406 GCA_013396695.1 Sakesphorus luctuosus
AGGGTATTTAACCTATCATGGTAAAACTAATTACTGAATTAACAGAATCAGTTACGCTTCAGAAAAAAGAAAAAATTCCCAAATATAGGCAGTCTCAGACAAGAATGTCTCAAAACACAGTACCTTTGACCAATCAGTTTCCTGTGGGTTCTTTTGTTGTTGCAAGCAGAGTAAGCCTGATGAAAAATATTTTTCTTTTTCCACAAGGGAATCAAAAGCCAAATTTTGGTTAATTACACACCAAATCTGCACCTCAGTAATGTTAATCTAAATTTGTTATATCAAAAGTTGAGAAAGAGTAATAGTGAAATACCAGTAAAGCAAGAGACCATTTATTATCAACATACTAAGAAAAAATTCTGTATTATTTATCTTATTAGTTAAATACAGTTTAAAAAGCTACTTTCACATTCTCACAGCCTTCTGGAAAAAAGTTATCTTCAAGTGGTAAATTGAAATATTTGACTATTTCTAAACTCTATTACTTCAAATACCAATCTGAAAACCTTGCAGGAACGACTTTCAAGATTAGCTCCTACAGTAAATGCTAATCTTAGGTTCATTACATTAATAGTACAGTGTGGCCCAGGGATTTCTGTAATCCTTTCAGGAATAATTTAAAGTCCTCATGAGTAAAAAAATTGGTATTTCATAGGAAAGGAAAAATAATCTAACCCTCTTCTGAACATTTTAACATATAAAACTTACTCATTACCACAGAAAACAAAGAAGTGCAACTATTTCCATACTCATCTCTAACTACTTCCATCAAGCCCCAAAACAGCTTGAAAAACAAAAAAATTCATCAATATGGTGTGTCAGTTCCTTCACTTCTTACCAGAAAGACAGTGAAAAGCTGAGATAATTCCATCAATAGCTACACTGAGATATTATGTTTTAGCATAGAAGCTGTGATGAACACAGCTGGCTTTATTTCTGAAAAGGTGATACACCCAACTCAAAAATGTGCAATTAATTTTGAACTCTCTTTAGCGCTCCTGTCACAGCTGTTAAGCCAGAAGCAGAAAAGCGGTGAATGAAGCTCTACCATTGTCACAGAAAAGCAGCAAAACTGGTCACCTCAACACCCTGTACATAATTGTTGCACTGAAAAGAGCAAACAAATATAATCAATATTAAGGAACTCTTAAGTTTTTTGAAATAATTAATTTGTTATCCCTAACTGAAATGGTTTTTTTCCACTGTTCACTTTAAGGATCTCTTTTTACACTAAAACAAAACTTCTTTCTTAAGTGAAGCAACATGAATGACTGATTCTAAACATAAAAATTAATTACTGGTTACAACTCTATCATAGGAAGTATAATCTAATCTGCTGTGACTCATTTCAAGATAAAACCCAGAAATCTTCAGCATAAGCACCTAAAATTTCTGAAGTTACTTGCCACTCACTGTGGTGCTGCTGAATAGCATATACACAGGTCCCTCACAACAATGTCAGGGCTACTTGAACAATACTTGGGAAATGAGTCAACTGGTTGTAACAGTAACATTGAACTAGGTCAATGATATTGTAGCTATTAATGACAACTACTTCTACCCAGAGTATCTAAATTCATACTTTGTATTTTCAGACATATGCAAATAAAGATAAACATTCTCATCTTCTTCCATAGAAGATACCACACCTGACCTCATGAAGGAGTTAAATGATTGTCATACCTGGAGAGATAACCATCACTTCCTCCCTTAATTCAAGTGGATTACTAGAACATATTTTTAAATCAGAGATCACTGTAACAGCAGTAAATCTGGAGCTTTGGTAAAGTACCACAGACAATTGGACCCCTTTAAAAATCTGCAGTGTGGAAACCAGCAGACTTGCAGCACTTGTGCTCTTATACCTCTGTCCTAAACTTTACTCCTATTTCAACACATTCAGTGGGCAAATGAGCAAGAGGTTTCTTTGTGATTTTTGGACTTTTTTAGGAATGAAATATTCCTATATTTACCTAAAAAGCTTTCGTATGTTGAAATGCTTACAAAGCATTCCAGATCTACTGGAAGTATTTGTACTGAATAAAGGTCACCAACTGTAACTAAAGAGCGAGCAACAATTTTCAGCAATGGATTCTATTCTTGACTATCATAAACTAGACATGTTTCTAATAAAAGAACAAAAGGCACACACTCACACACTACAACCCAGAAATCAGATTCCTGACAAACTAAACACTGTGTACCTTAAGAAAAGGCCCTAACAGAGCTAATTCAGCTTTTCAATGACAAAGCAGTATTTTCAGAAAAGCTTGGTACTTTCTTTGGATTTCTAAGTAGCTAAGTCTCTGGCAAAGGCTTCTTCAGTTACATATGCAGAAATACTAGAACTTCTTGGGAGAACAAAGCAACCTGCACACTGCTTTAACATTAGTATAAATAAGGTTTTTCAGATTGCAAAACCTTTTGCACACAAAATCTAGATTTGTTCTTTTCTCTTTTATGGGAAGAGCAGCACCGTAAGAGTTGTCAAGAATGGTGCTATTCTTTGCACCAACTCATGGAAAACTGCAGCATTTGGATGGAGAAGCAAAAAAACTGCCAACTTTTTAACCTGGTTATGCAAATCAACATTAATTATCAAATCAAATATTCATACCTGATTATATAAATCAGGATGTCTAAGTACTTGAGACATTATTTCCAGCCCTAACACATAAGTCATTCTGAACCAAAACAGGAGATTAATCTCTAACCCTCCCTAGGGTTATGCCTAACTAGGTATAACCGTTACCTCCCACAGCCAAATAGGTATGGGATTTCCATGCTCTTTTGACAGAGAATATAATAAGAACATGTGCAACAAGCTGGCCAGCAATATCTTTTTAGCTGCAGTCCCTATACAAGCCAACAATAAAAATACAATGCTGATACTGTTATAACCTGATTTTTTTTTGAGAAAGATGGTATATATAAGGGACAAGCTGCTCTGCTTCTGTTTCTAACCACAGAAATAGAAGCAAACTTCAGTGCTTCCCTGTCACTCTTTCTTTTTATAGAAATTTACCTCCCAGCTCTGTCATCACTGATGGACTGAACAGCAGCACCTTTCAATAATGTCCAGGCATTCAGTGAGGACTTAAGAAAAAATTGTTAGCTGCACCTAATATTTGCCAGCAGCATGCAATTCAGCTCCAACATGACTCAAATAAGGGCCTCCCCTCTCCACCACACAGCTAAAATGAGCTGCAAAGATCAAAAACAAAAAAAATCCATCCTTTTCCATATGCATACGCAACTACAAGCTTTCTCTTCCTTGTTAGTCTTTATTTGCGGTAAAACCAGAAATTTCTTAATGCACGTGGAAATCAAGACACAATTTTCCCCAACAGATTCAGTGGCATACAGTCTAGAAACTAAGCTGGATCTCAAGGTGCATTTTGTATTTGAGCAAAACCAGTATCTAATTAATTAAAAGAGAATCAAAATGGTATTTACTAATATAGCAGGAACTTGAAGAGCATTGCACAGCAGGAATTTGAAGAGCATAACATCCTAGTAAGTCATTCTTCTCAACACACAATAATCTTACCAACCACATCATCATACTTCATGAAAATATCACAATTTCTACCAGTCTAGATCTCTCACCTTTAATTATTTGTCAGATCATGACACTGAGCTATTTTAAAACAAGAAGAGTACTGAAAACCCATTAAGGTACATACTGTTTGTGTTGAAATTCGACACTAAGGTAGATAATACATAAGAAAATTTTGAAATGTGGCAACATTTTTTTTTAATTCAGTCTTTGTGTCAAATCTTTCATATACGCAAATACAGAAAAGGTAATTTTATAAAAAGAAATTCTGCTTACTATTATATAACAGAAATGGAATAATTTATTAGTCATTAAATAATTTGTATTCTAGGTAAATAGCACTGAACAAGCTTGCAGTCTTTTCATCTCTTCATATAAAAATGTTTTAGAATCAACTTATTAAAAAATTATTATTCAACTAGGGAACAGCAAAAAAAAAATATGAAAGTGGAATAAAATCTCTTCACCATTGAAATTCTAGTTCTTATGCATAGACTTTGTTAAACAAACAGATTTATCCTAATTTTCGGAAAGAATGCTACATAATGAAAGCTAGCTATTTAGGATCTGATTTTAGTTTGAGTACTGTACTGCCTCACTAGAGGAAGAATTTCTTCATTCTTAGAAAACAGACTGAAAAGTTTCTTAAACTATTGAAGCCTCTTTTCAAAAAGTCACTTACCTCTTCCTTCTTCCAATCTATGTCTCCTATTTACGCGTTGCCGCTTTTCTTCTTGTCGTAACTGAAGGTGTTCTTCAATATTAACTCCAGGAACAGGGACAGCTAAATAGATTAAGAAAAAAAAATATATAAATCTATGTTTAAAATTGTTGTGATGGCAATGAACCCTAGAAGCTGTTAAGTAAATGAAAACTGAAACCTATTTATTAGCTGCTCTTTAGATGGCTTGTACAATAAAGAAAGGATTTGAGTAAATTTGGAGGAGTTTTAGGCCTTATTTCTTCATTTCCTGAATCTGACAATTCCAACATCACTGAGTAGTACTTAGGCCTATACATATTTATATTTAGTTATGTGTTGTCATGGTTATCTCAATTTTCCCCTAAAAAGTTTCAAAAAGTATTATTATTAAACCAAGCGCCAAATTGTTTATATTTCTAAAATAGTTTGTATGAATTAGCCAGTTTTTAGTTTAAGAATGCTTAAGCCCTGACAGAAACATTATAGAAAATGTTTAAGGATGCCAAAAAAGAACAACTTTGTAGTATCAATGTAAGTATTGTAAGTGCACAGGTCACAGAGCTGCACAGATGTCCATAATAAGGGTAAACTTAAAATATTTCACTTAACAGAATGATCCCACTTTACTATATAACCAATAAATAAATCTGATTGATATGCTCCATTTTAACAATATTGTGAAACTATCCTGTAATATTAAAGTATGAAAAGAATTGTATTGAGGAGCAAAAAGGGTACAGTAAAAAAAATAATTAAAAGCCATCTTGTTAATTTTGTAGCACTTACCCAGCAAGAGATCTAAAGGTATCATCTCTTTTACAGCATCAAGGATTCCTCTTTGCCTTGCTTCCTGGCCATCCAGTTCTCTAGCACATGCCTTGCAGCAGCCACATACGGCACAGCCTGACTCACCTGAGCCACAGCCACAGATTCTGCAGCAAACAGAGTTGCTTTATCACTATCTTTTATTACTGATTGCCACACATTACTGATGCCTTGCTAATTAAAACATACATGATTAGTTTGCTCTTTCTGTGGACATGTAAGTTTTCCTGAGATAAATGGAAAGGACTGCTGTTGCATGGTGCCAGGACCATACACTGTACACACTGAACTGACTTCTCAGCACTAACTTGTCTTCATTTAATTTAATGTTCACCACATGAAAACATGAACAAGGCAACAGCGAGCACATGAAATACTGCAGAAGCAGTAATGGTGATATGAAAAGGTGGCCCTTTATGCAGCTCAATTCAGAAGTAACAGATAAGAGCAACTGGAACAGCAAGATAAACTAGCATCATAGGATGAAAAAAGGTTTTCCTGAGTGAGCAGCTCTGCCAAGAGACCGATTATATTGGTGTTCATATCCAACAGCTTCCAGTAAAGAACTACATGATAAGGTAAAAAAATGCCATCACCTACAGCCATCACAAACTATTCACAAAAAATTTTAATGTATTTCTGATTTTAAAAGCACGTAACTCTTTACAGCTGCACTGTTACTTTAGATGAAAGTTTAAGGACACATCAACTCAGTTGACACTCACTATATGCTTTATCCACTGAACACACTGCACCATTCACACTTGCACACATTTGCTTACCCTCCAGGTACCCTGTCAGGACGCCCACTACTAACACAGCTAGCTCCATAGCCTGTGCAATCTCCACATACAGTGCACACCATACACTGCTCCAGCTTCCATTTATGCATGCCTGGAGGACACATCATGGACTTCTCATCTTTTTCATCCAGTTCCTCTTCCAGATCCTCGTCCATTGCTGTTGCCATGTTCTCAACTCCAAAACCTATTTCAGATATTGAAACAAGAAACTGTTGTTTTCTGAGGCCAGCAAAGAGAGTTCTGGTTACTCAGAGAGGTAAAATAGGGTTGGACAGGGCTCTGAGCAACCTGATCTAGGTGAAGATGTCCCTGCTCATTGCAGGGGGATTGGACTAAATAGCCTTTAAAAGGTCCCTTCCAACCCACACTATTCTATGCTTCTATGAACAGTGGCTACTGTGGAAGCTCTGAAGAATACTCACAGAACAGGGGTTTTTTTGACACCTCCCTGTGCCTGAGCTGGGGTATAAAGGTAGGTTTCACAAAAGGAAAACAAAGCACTTCTATTCAGTATAGAAGTAGCAGGTCATTTATTTGTCATGTAAAATATTCAAATCAGGAAAAGGTGAATAGGTATGTTTTTTCAGACCTCTATTTAGGAGTAACTCAAACATTCAGTTCTGTGGAGAAAGATGTAGACTTGCATTCATGCCCTGTTGAGGTAAATGACAGCCTCAAGACTGAATGCAAACAAGAAAAGGTAGAAAATTTCTTCCTATTAGGACAATAGCATATAGTAAGACAAAGAGGATGGGGTTTGGTTTTATTCATTTGCTCTAAAGAACAGCTTTTCCACTGACAAAAAGTAATTGAGTTGTGGTTTTTTGTGTTTTGTTTTTAAAACTTTTTTTAACACTACTCTGTCAGCATGTGTGCAACATCACATACCTGAGAGTTAAGTGACAGCATCCGCATCTGTTTGGTTTTTTCAAGCATGTTGTATTTACTTAATTAGTACTGGAATTACATTTTATAAAAAAATGTTTAGCTTTGTTTTCACATGGGCTACTTTGCAGCAGACAAAACAAAAGGAAAAATCTAGGTCCCACACCTTTTCCTCCCTGGCTCATAGAGCCTGTGTCCCGTCCACACTGTCCTTTATTATTTACACCAAATGTCCAAACTTCTCCGTTCTTCATTAACACACAGGTGTGAGCTTTACCCATGGCTACTTGAGTCACAAAATGGCCTTTCAAATCTGTTACTAAACCTGGAAGATATAAAATACTTGAGTGGCAAATAGAATTTTCTAGCCAAGAAGGAAACTCAATAACATAACAAAATTACTAGTGGATACAGACAATTTTAAAATTAATGGTAAGGGAGAAAAACAACACATATAAAAAAACAAGTGCTAGAATTAAAGTGAAAGGAGAATTAGGCCTAGGCCACATGTGCTGCAAAGAAAGAAAAGCCATAAGCAATCCTAATCCTGCTGCAAATCACTTGCTCTGAAAAACAGTTCTAAAGGACTCACTGGAGCTTATTTCATTCATATTTTACTTAAATTGAGATGTACTGGATCACCTGTTGCCTTACAAGCAGAAATATATGTAAAGCCTGGTTTCTGGCAGCCTTTATTCGTAGCAAAACATGTCTCATTTCTGTTACTTTTCTCTGTGTGGCCTTCTACTGTCAGATTAATACAAGTGATCTTATATCTTTTTCTCCATATTTGTCACCAGTGCTGCTAAATATTATTACAGAACTTAAGGAAATTTGTCTTTTCTTTCTACCCTTATGCCATATTTATCTGAATCAGCAGAATGTCAAAAATCTATTAGAAGAAACAAACAAACAACATTTTCACAGGTTAAAAATTTCCAGACTTATTTTAACTAGTCTAGTGGAGAAATCACTTAAAAGAGAAATATTAACTTACTTGTACTATCAGAGTAAATGGCATCTTTTCCAAACATGTAGAGTTCTCCATCTTTTGAAATTACAGAACTGCTTCCATTATTGCATGCTGTAGATATGACAATCTTTCCTTCCATTTTAATAATTTTTTTAGGCTTATATGGTTTTGACTGCCGTCTGCTTTTAGCTTTAAATAAATAAATAAATAAGTTACAAGTAATTCTATGAAAAACTCTCCCACAAAAAAAAAAATCAAAGGCATAATATCATTTTCCATGTAATTAGAAGCTAGTTTTAAGACTGCTACTGAAAAAAACCCAACATGCTCCCAAAAAACAAAACCAACAAAAAAAACCCCAAACCAAACAAACAATAAAAAAAATCCCACAAAAAACCAACCTAACAAAAAAACACAACCGCAAGTATCATAGAATCATAGAATGAACTGGGTTGGAAGAGACCTCCGAGATCATCAAGTCCAACCCTTGACCCAACTCCACTGTGATTACTAGATCATGGCACTCAGTGCCACATCCAGTCTCATCTTAAAAACCTCCAGGGATGCAGAATCCACCACCTCTCTGGGCAGGCCATTCCAATGCCTGATTACTCTCTCTGTAAAGAATTTCTTTCTAATATCCAACCTCAACCTCCCCTGGCAGTGTTTAAGCCTGTGCCCTCTTGTCCTATTGCTGGTTGCCTGAGAGGAGAGACCAACTCCCACCTGGCTACAACCTCCTTTCAGGGAGTTGTAGACAGTGGTGGGGTCACCTCTGAGCCTCCTCTTCTCCAGTCTAAACACTCCCAGCTCCCTCAGCCTCTCCCCACAGCACTTGTGCTCCAGTCCCTTCTCCAGCCTCATTGCTCCTCTCTGGACCCGCTCCAGCACCTCAATATCTTTCCTGAACTGAGGGGCCCAGAAATGAACACAATACTCAAGGTGTGGCCTCACCAGAGCTGAGTACAGGGGAAGGATCACTTCCCTGGTCCTGCTGGCCACACTATTCTTGACACCATCTCCTGGTCTAACTTTTATTGGCTTACACCGGTTCCTCTAAAAAATTCAATGGCAAGCCAAGGGATGATTAGACCAATACCTTTCAGGAATGATTTTCCAAGTATTTCAAAACACTTATTAATTAACCCACCACAATATAACAGAACAGTCTGTTTCCTAAAGGGAAGTATTTAATTTAGTACCATAGCAGATCACACCTTTAAGGCACACCTAAAGCTATTTTCAATTGTCTTAAAATTCAATATAAACACACAACTTCAGAGTCCAAATCTAGGAAATATGTTAGTTTTATGTTGAAGAGGTATTTGTTAGTCTGAAAATCAAATTAACACATCTTCTCTAATGTCTGAAGAATTCTGCTTGACAAAGGCACAGAAGATCATGCTTCTACAATTTCTAATCAATGTATTTCTCCATTAGCCAGCAAAAACCCCATTTCGTGAGTTCAATAAAAAAACAGCTAAGAGGCAAAAGTTTGGCTTGTCAGTTTTTCAGACAAAGTCCCAGGCAGACAGCATGGCCTCCTGACCAACCTTACTGGCTGCCTTTTCTCAGGGCAACTGTAAATAGTACTCCCACCACACAATCCAAACTGTGGTAAAACCGAAATCAACCCCTGTAGCTGGGAGTGGTTGTCCCAGCAGTGGCACTGGTTGTCAGGGCCTGCGGCTGGCATGAAGTTCAGCTCAAGTGGTGGGCTTACACGTTGTTGGAAAACGTTATAACTCTTCAAATTAAAAAGTGGTTTAGAGGCTTTTATCAACCATTGGTCAAGCAAGCAATGATACATACTTGATTCACCATCCTCTCCTTTACTAGCAGAACCCGTGAAGAATATGCTTCCATCCTCAGCAACAAGTAAAGCATGTGAGCCATCATGTCCAACAGAAAACTGAATAATCTTTGGAGATTTTGTGATTGGGAGTTCAACCCATTTGCCAGCAGAAGGACCACCTTGTTTGATTCCAAGGCTCTGATATTTGCCAGTGTAATAGATCTAGGAGAAAACAGTTTATCATTTTTAGTTATGCCACAGCACTTCAAGCTTACATAATTTTTAAAGCTGCATTGTTTTTAAATCCTGTCATCTTGAACGATAGAGAACTTTTCCTGACTTTATTTACACCATTTCAGTATCTCTATCCTAAACCCATCAACTTTGACTTAATGGGGCAAACATTCTGAATCTGCTTGTTTTGAAAAGTGCTTTCTACTGAACCACAGAGTAGGTTTCTTATATAGTTGTTTGGCTAGATGAGTTGAACACACAAGAAAGAACATTTCAGAAGAAACTACTCAAGAGGAAATTAAGCATTTAAAACACTTAAGAGAAGTGTCTGGTCTGTATAAAACCAAGATGGTATTATAGCAATAAAAATAATTAAAATACCAAATTACTACAGATTTTAATACACTTCAACACATTTATAAACTTATTTTTAGCAAATGCACAGTGGTCACTGAATACATAAATAATGTGGAATTTTAATATAGATATTTTACATACATATTTTACATGAGCAAACATAAAACTTCTGATATGGACTAAAAAGTTTCCTTTAAAACCATGCAACTCAACAATACTATAAAACAGGTGTGTTACACAGCACCTAAAACCATTTTTCATCGTCTTATAAATTGTATTTCCTACATTACTAGACAACTTTGTAGATCAAAGCCAGGAAATTTGTTAATTTTATACTGAAAGGCATTTTTGTTAGTCAGATAATCAAATTAATCTGTCTCTTCTAATGTTGAAGGGTTCTGCTTGACAAAATTTTGTTACATACTTTTAAATTTTAATATAAAAAATATTTATTCAATAGCATTTTCAACAATCTCACTGTTTTTACAGCAGCAGAGCAAGGCCTCCATTTCAATAAAGCAATACCATTTTGAACATGTGCAAACAACTGTATTTCTACAAGACAAATAACATCAGTCTTTCACAGTGAAACAGAAACAGTAAATAATGTAAAAAGTCATAGGGACAGTAAGCAAAATTATTTCCAAATTGCCATAAATATGCAAGTGTCTCTGAATAACAATCTCCGCTGAGTAGAACCAACATGTCAAATCATTAAGAACAGGTTTAAAGAAATCAATTGAAAAATTTGCATTGGGGAAAACAATAATTCTCTAAAGGATCACTAAAAATCAGGCTGGAATTTAAATTAATTACTATGGTCAGACTGTTTGTGGGAAGTTATGACGTGACAAAATTTGCAAAGGTGCTAACATATAATTTGTAGACAAAGAGTAATTTGGCCCCCCAAGTCTAAAACAAAGCCCTTCACTCTAAGACTAAAAGTAGGCATTTCTATAAATTCAAGCCATGATTTCTTAATGGTTCCAACCACCTGTTTACGTTTTCAAGTAACTACGTTCCTTTTAGCTTTTAAAGTGGGCTCTGAGATATATATTCAAATACAGTCACAGACATTAATTCTAACATATGGAAAAGGCAAAAATCAATTATGGAAAATAATAATAAAAACCCACATCTCTTGGTGCAATTTGCTATTTACTACAGAACATTTTCAGTACCTTGCCACTAGCAGTTTTCATCAGTGCAAACTCTCTTCCAGCACCAAGGACAGCTGATTCCTCATCGAACCCTGTACCTGTGCAAGTAAGATTGCATTAACTGGACAGTTTAATCAGGCAGTTTCACAGACCAGTTACCTACCCAACTCTGCTAGAAGAAGTTTGAACAAATGATCTAAGAAAGCTACAAGTGCAACAAAATTCTGCTGCTACAAGAAGGCTTACTAGACTAGACTTGGCAGAGTTGCTCAAAGAAGACAAAAGAACATGCAAGAGCAACTGCAGCTGGTCAGCTGAAAGGTCCATGTAACCAGTAGGCTTCTGTTCTGACAAAGCCAAAAGGAGACACCTAACAGCAAAAATACCCCAAGGCAAAGGCCAAGTGATATTTTTTTGAAATACCTTCACAGATACTAACAGTCCTCATCTCAAATTCTGATGCATTTTTCAATGCATTTCTTTTCCATTCATCCAGCCAGTGGTCTTTTGAACTTGTTAACTTTGACCCACAGCAAGGAGTTCCAGAGCTAAACTATGTGTTACACAAGTGTTATTATAAAGTCCAAGTTTCAAATAATTACATATTTATTATACAGCTACAGGAAAATATTGGAAAACCACAGATAGTGCTACAGAGAGAAAGGTGGTTAAAAATGCATGTATGAATTTGACTATGAGTCAAATAACTCTTGTTTCAAACCCCTTGGACCTCTGCACGTGTTTATAATGGAGCTATACCTTCCTATACATAATAGAGCCAAACAAAGGGAAGGGCAGTGTTTCAGCTCTATTGTTTGAATTCCTAGGCTTGTTATTAACCTTCAAATAAGAGGACTTACTGATAATGTGCAAATCTTTCTCCAGATCAAACAATGAGATGCCACAGGCATGTAAGCATTTTCTTGCAAGCTTAAGTTGCAGTTCTTGTTGCAGTACTGGCTCAGTACTTGTGGCAAATATTCGCACTACAAAGCCATCCTGCAATAAATGCAAAAATCTACTTTATACTGTATAATAAATGCATTAATTCACTTTTCAAATCCTAAGTGCCCCAGTATAATATTATTTCAGAGTAAATTGTCAGATGACACATTGATAAAATAACATTTATTATAAAATAACATTTATTACAGATGAGAAAAGAAGTGGCAAACAGGACAAGGTGAAATAAGTATCTGACATACCTTAAACATATATTGAGTTCTATGAATATGCTATGAACACTATGAAAACAGTGAATTGCTATAGAAATAATTAACCCTAAAACTCACTATAGAAATCATACTTTTATAACTATTTACGACTATATTTTGAGCCCTCAACTTCTTCTGATCCAGAACCCAATATTCTGCATGCAGAGCGACTGCTGTAAAAAATAGCTAAAACAGTTTTCTGTTTGCAAGTGCAGAGGAAGTTGTTCCATTAGGAGGGAAGTGGATTAATGCTGCTTTTCTTATAGTTGTATGGCTGGCATCTTCTGACAACCCAATCTCATCCCATTCCCGGTCCCATCCCTGTTTTACTGCTTTCTCACCATCAGAAACAAATCCAGAACTAAGAATGTAATAACTGTCTGCTGAAAAAACAAACAACAACCACAATAGTTTTGCCCCTAGTCGAAGCACTTCTTTGGGCTTCCACAGCTTTGGCCAACTGGTAATTTTCATACAAAAATGTAGTATATTTCATCTCCCTTCTGTTAATGTTGGATGAAATTCCCCAACAAGTTCCAAAGCAATTACACAAAATGAAATTAGGAAAAAAATGTAATTAAGTTCTAAGAAGCTTATCCTACAGAGATTCTGTAGAATAGTATGTTAAAAAGACATTATGCCATGTATAAGACATTTTTCCCTGAAAGAGCAATGATATTTTTCTTAAAATTTATCTGAAAAATAAAAAAAAATTGAAATATTCCTCACAAGTCAAAATCATGTGAATGGATACCAAAATATTACTTCCTTATGTAGAAATATGACAGTTTCTCATTATTTCTAGTTACATGGATTTCTTCCTTAGCTGTGTTAGTGAAGAAAAAGCCAAACATTAAGCAAAAAGGAAGCTATAAATATTGAAAAATAAAACAATTAAGTTGAGAGAAAAATAGTCTACCCATCATATGTAATACTTACATCTCTAGATGCTGCTATTTGATTGATATATTCTCCATCAGTGAAAAGGATATTCTGCCCTTCAGTATGACAATCTGTGAGAGAAAGACGAAGTGCACTGCATCAGTTTATATTAGCATACACAGCCTAGTCTCTGCTTTAGTCTAATTCATTCTTACTACAATCAGATTATGAGAGTTCTATTTTGCCTAAAGTGAGATCATACTGTTCTGATAATGTGCTATTTTATGCTAAGATCTCCTGTCTCACCAAAAGCATATAATGCTCTTTAGTTACTGTAAGAGTTATTACAGCACTTTCCACTATATGAAATGTAAATGGTTACACCCCCATATTTAACTGAAAAAAAAGAAAAAAAAAAGCATTTAGCATTCACTTGTGATGCATATTCCTAACTACTTTAACAGAACTAAATTCTAATTTTCCAGGACTTTTAAGTCTTTCTCCTTCTCCAAAGATTTTTTTTTAATGTAAAGAAACATTTCCTCAAGCCAGCATATAAAACCTATAGAAATAAAGGAATGCTACTTTCCATTATTGATCTCACTTTTTCATCATTTATAATTTTTGACAAACTATTAACTGAAAATCTAGGGTGTTTTTGAAACCTATAAAGCATATACTTGAATACATCAAACATTAATTGAAAATAGGTCAGCTAATTTCAAGAAAAAAGGGTAGAGAAATAATTCTACCCAAATTAGGAGGAAAAAAGAGAAAAAGATCACTTTATCTGCAAGTTTAAACATATGTTCCTACTCTAGTTCTTCTTCCTTCCTGCTCTGTCAATGGAGCTACTAACAAAGAGATTGATATCACATGGTTTGCAAGGTGCTTGTCTCATTAATTACACACAGGAAAGAAACCTCTTCCAAAAATACTACAGGACAACTACTCAACGCTCCAAGTACTTGCTTTATAACCTGAACAAAGGTCCTGCATCAGTTACTTTATCTAACAAATTCAATGTTAAATGAAGCGCACATAATATCTTTCTAGCCTAACTAGCAAGTTTGCTATTTTTTTGCTACCTATCTGGAGCACTAAAAATAATATGGCTGAAAACAGTTCACACTATTTAGAAACTCATAAGCTTGGGGTTTTTTTCCTGCTATACTGCCCCATCCAATACAGCATCTTCCCAGGAACAGAGTATGCATTAGATAGCCTCCTGTAACTCTCACATCTTCAAGTAAAGTACCTAAAGCAGACAACTTTTGTCTTAGAGTAGACCCAGGTATGAAGCACAGAGGGTATGCAGCAAGCAGGATGGAGAACAGCAGATACACTGAAGTTTGAAATACTGCTCTCTTGAAAATAATCTCAGATTTAACAACCAAGCCAGTTCACGTTAGTAATTCTCTATGCTGCAAAATTATATTAGTGATAAACGAAATGCCAATGATTTGACAAGAAGTTCCAAAAATAATCTAAATTACATTTCTCCTGAGGTTACAGAAGTTGGTCAGCATTAAGATTCTTGAATGACTGAAAATTACATGCTCACACAAGCAGAACTGTCAGGGAAATAGCATACTCTGGTCACCAGTAAGTCTGTATTATACTGTTTAACCCCCTGTATGAGTAATTTCCAAAAGAGGTGAGTCTCCCCAGAAATATTTTTGGGGATTGTTCATATGTTTGGTAGATGTGTTCAAAGAGGAAATCTGGAACAGGGATACTTTCGGAGTTATCTGCAAAAACTAGGACAGTATAGTGTCTCAACCAAGATGGAGCTCTTGTGATAAATTCCTCAGTCTTACTCAATCCGACTTCGAAAATTATTTTGGAGATGAAGATAGCCAAGGTTTCTGTCTGGAGACTGTTATAAGAGAAAGTGTTTATGTTTTACTCATAGTACATAACTACAGACATCTGCTAATCACAACCTCCTTAGAGGCTTCAAGAAAATATATGACTGTCAAGTATCACCTTCCACATTTATATAGTGCATTGTCTGCCTGCTAATAAGGCACACCTTGAGCTTATCTAGGCTACCCTCACTTAGTAGTACTTTTCAGATTAAGTGAAGAGCATGAGCTCCAAAATATTAGTTTGCAATTTCAAAGAACAATGAAACCATAAACCATGTGACTTCAGCGTCTTCAGTTAAATGCAGCAACCACTCTACGGTATACAGTAAGCATTACTGCTAAAAAAAATGATCAAGATGAAAATCTCTGTAAATTCAGGAATTTGGGTCCAATCACCTAGGAAAACTTCACAGAATTCAGACACTCCATTATGACATACGGGCTGAGAAAACAGATGCGTAACTCAAGTACAGTGTATGAAGCTTGGCAAAGTCATCAGATACAAGAATGTCGACACACAGTCTGGTAGCTCCAGATACAATACTGGATTTGCTAGATCATCTATCAGAGTGAAAAGACTATCCTTTAAAAATAGAAGTTTATGGTTTCAAGAAGCTGGTAGATCCTGAGAAAGGAAAAGATAATGTTCCATAGATCTCTGACTTTTCTAAGGTCACAAGACTTCTAGCTAGGATCAACACCTAATCACATCTCCTAATGAGCTCTTATTCTCCTATACATCCTCTGTATGAATAAATTCTAATCATTATTTAAATGCACTACCACCTGCCAAGGCATTTGAAAGAGATTAATTCCACATAGAGCCATGTCTGAATACCATACCAACTTGGAGCAAATCTTTGCTGTTAGCAAGGTTACTGCTCTCTAGTTCTATCCAGCACAGCTTTTTAGAACTGCAACTTGCCAAGCCACTGCAAGATATCAGTGGGGCCACCACTAGAGTTAAGCACCTACTCAGTTTTCCTCAAGTCACCGACCCTCCTGCCCACCTTCATTTCCTTCCTTCTAATGGGACACCAAAATAACCACAAATGTACCCCCTGGAGTTTGTCCTAGTCAAAAGAACAAGGTTGTATCTGCTCACAGTATAACACTGAGATAAATGTATACGAGTGCAGAAAACAAAACAGTAAAGTTCCTGGATTGAAATACAAAGGGGTGGGGTTACAAAGTACATCTAGCAACCACTTTGATTGAATCACAAATCATACGAAAGGCAATTGTGCAAAATACTTGCAAGGATTTCTGAATGGGTACTCCCAGTTTTAAGATTTGCTTTTGCAATGGAGAATTAATAGATTTTTATTTAGAAAGCATTCTCTCATTTAATTTGTATCTTTTTTTTAGTATAAATGGAAGGCAGTCTTGCAGAATGACACTGCTCACTGAGATTTGCAAAAGCAAGCTAACATCTCAGAGGGATAGACTTTACATGTGTTCAAGTCTCTCTCAAGACTTGCATGAAGAGCACTGATTTGTTTACAAATGGTAACATAACTAAGGACCTCAAAGGTTGAAGAAGCTCTCCTGTGGTGAAGAAAGCTGAAAAACCACCCTAAAAGGCATTTTGCCAGGCCCCTGAATGTGCTCCACTAAAATTTCTCATACAGCCCCACAAAGAGCAAAAGCAGCTTACACAGACATCCATACTTCAAGGACGTGCAGAAAGTCACATGGACTAGATTCCACATTCATCATTTGTCTCAAAAATTGCTTTTTGCGTTTCAAAGACAAAAATAATAGAGAATTTTTCTGAGTTTTCAGTCAGCGGTTTCTAATTTATGTTAGGATAAAACACAAAATCTTTCTCCTGATTACAGAATAAGCCTGTCATTGATCAAAAGGTATTCTTGTGTCCTTCTAGTGTTTATGTGAGTGGCTAAGAACAGAAGTATTTCACTAGGAGGTCACTGAAACATGCTCCAGGAACATCCTCATTCTCTAAAAAGAGACTAAAGTTAAGAGGCTCCTCTGCCAACACTCCATCCAAATAAAAACAAATTTAAAAAAAAATCCTCCAACAAATAAACCAAAACCCCCCAGTCAATACAAATGTCAGAAGCATGGTCCATCAGTGTTCATTAACTGCCTTGGCTTTTTGGATACATTTTTATTTATATGTGAAATCAAATGGTTTTGTTCATAGTTTATAACTACCTACATGTAAGAGATCCTGGAAATAAGGCTCTATGTGAGCCAAACAAAGTTCAAATCTTTAAATTAAGATGCATGCACAATCTAAAATGTTGCAGCATTCTTCCAGTAGTTGCAGTAAGATTCAAGGCCTCTAAATTAAATACTGCAGTTGATCCAATGCAGTAAAGCAAAGTAATAAAAAAGCATTCTCTTCTGACCTCAGAATCTCTGTTTCTATTCTGCTTGCCTGAAAACACATAGCATATAAACAACAGTAAACTATAACAAATTCCTTGTATCTTGAAGTTCTCACCTGGTAAAGCAACTGTACCATCTTGTTCCAAAGTTTCAGGGTTTATTCTTATGGCTGTCATACTGTGATTATTCGCATCTCTATATAATAAATAACCCTGGTAAGAGTAAAAATACATATATCAGTATGAAAATATTCTTAAATACATCAACAGGTATTGTTCAAAGGGAAAAATTGCAACCACTATTTTAGGTGTTGTTTTAAAATTTTGTAAGCTTGTACATGAAATTTGCTTCATTTGGATAATCTTTTTTCCCACAAATCAAATTCTGCATTAAAAAATGGAGATTTGACCCCTTTCCTCCACACCTTCTACATGCTGTAGATTAGAACGCTAAGCTCAAATACAATTTTGAAGCCACGCATATTAATTGTTATTTATATCTATATACAATTACAGTCAAAAGCCACAGCCACAGTAAAAAATAGTGTTCCTGTCCCCACTTTCAAGTCAACAAAATATTCACAGGAATTCCAGGATAGAGACACACATATTGCCCTATATAGAAGAGCATTCATTAATGAATATTAATATATGCATGAAAAAAACATACTCATTTAACATGACTGAGGCCAAACAAAGCAGTATAAACCTACAGAAGAGCTGTAGAGACCAAGTTAAATAGTGACCAAGTAATGTGACAACAACCATGTCATAGCAGGAGGTACAACAACGCCTTTCCTTCAAGTACAATTAGCTTCAAGTGGGAATTGCACACATCTAAGAATGGATGCATCTCACAGGCTTAAACTCAGAATATCTTCATTTGTGAAAGAGTCAGAGACCCTAATTACAATCACCTAACAACAGAAAAATCCAACCAACACATTTTCTTCCATCTAAACTACTGGAAAAATCAATCTCAGTGAAATGAGGAAAAATAAGCCCACACAAACTAGGAAAACAAGTAAAGAGCATTAAAGTGATAGACAAGCTTCAGTCTAAAACATGATGAAGTAAGAAAGATCACTTGAGAACTGGAGCTAAGTTAACCAAATCTCAAAGGAAAATGAGACTCAGGACATATTTTACCTCTTTTATGGACCCATAGCTAGCAAGTAACTGCAAGCTGCACACCCTCCTATAAGTACAGCCCCAGAGTGACACTTTTCCAAACTAGCAGTGCCTTAGGAACAGTCACAGTTGGGGTAATACACCTGTACAAGCATTCAAAGAACTTCACAGATATTTATGGCCACGTACAGAACATCCAAACATGTAACGCTATATAGTGAAACCACATGAATCCTATTCCTTTCCAAACTGATAAAACAGGCCCCAGAATGGATGCATCCACACACATTTGTGTTGTGCCAATATACCTTTTGGTGACCTGTTTTAACACTAAGTAAAACCAGATTTCACATATGTGTACACATATATATGATAACTGTAATGACAGAATATATGTCATGAACAATTGCATTTCAGAAGCGTGTAAGGAGTATACTTAAAATCACACTGGGACAGTAAGACCACTCAGCTAATAGTTAATATACAATAAAAATTGCCTATTAGTTAAAAAAATTGGGTAAATTCATTACTCTCTGAAATGTATTTTTTTGCATATTTTGAGGGGTTTTGTAATGAATAACAAAGGTATAAGAAAAGCTGGTTGATATTCTGGAAACTGACTAACTCTAGAAAACACAAACCATCCAAATACAGTTACCTCTGCGATGACAACATCAACAATTATCTCTGGTTATTGTTCCCACAAGCTCAATCCTCCCCCAATCAAAAGAGCATTTCCTTATTTTACTGGAAATGTTTTGAAGTCAATTTATTTTCATGAACACATATTTCAAATATTTTTTCTCTAGTTTGTTCCAACAGCACATTTTCACATCCACCGACATCCACTCCAGAAGCACACATCAACTGACAGCACCATTCACAAAATCATGTGTTAAACTATCATAATTTAAGAAAGTCTTTACAGTGACAACACAACACAAGGGCACTCCATTACTCCTCTCTACATGCCAGTACAATCAGATGTTCCTCCTCCTCCTCCACAATTTAAAAGTTAGTTGCAAAAGATTGATTTTTATAACTAAAGCCAAAGGAACAACAAAATATTCATGTAGGCTTATTCTAGGCCAAAGTCTACTTAAATTACCCATTAGAGATAGGGAGGGACACATGTTCATGTTGTAAGTTTTAAGTATTCACTTACCTGAGCAAAGCCTAACCAAGACTTTTTTTCTTTCCTGTTTTTGATGCGGGATGTAGAATTGTATATATGGCCCTGAAAAGCAAAAAATTAACAAATATCAGAGTGAAAACTTAATATATAATCATTTACCACGTAAACAACAATCTCTCCAACATATTATGAAAATTCTAATAAAGTGTTGTCAAATTCTCATAGAAATCATCAGAAAAATTTACATAAACTGTGAAAGAATTAATCACTAGCAAGCTACTTGAGATTCTCCATGGAAACAGGACATCATAAAAGTTAAAATTAAGTAGTAACTATCATTCATCAGATGAAAAGCAATCACATTACCCTCACTGTCCCGCTATATCCAGAGCCAATTTTGTAAAGTCCATCTTTACATAAGAGATAGAGGAAAAAACCATCACTCTGAAGTAGGCACTGGTCATCTTCATCTACAGATATTTCTTTCAATGGCCACTTGTGCATCAAGGCTGCCTTCTTTATCCCATTACTGAACCAGTCCTGGATTTGAATTTTGCCCACCAGAACTGCCTGTACACTCCGCTGAAGAGAGTTTAAAATAGTTGGCACCTAAAGAGTAAAAGAAATAGTGAGTGAAAAACATGACTATTTTTTAAATGTTGTATTTTCTGTTCTATCTCCAACTCAAGAAAGACAAAGAACTACCTACTTTTATCTCAAAAACACTGAGGCAGGAAAAAAGCTAACTAAATTAAACAATAGATCCTCTCAGAAGTCATGAAAAGTACTCATTCACATAAATAGCCAGAAACAGAGAAGTTTTAGTGCAAGACCTGAATAGTCTGACAAGCATGGCTGCCATTATTGGTGAGGATTGCAGAGATTGCTTGCAATGTTCTTCCTGTCTCTCCCCACGCAGCCACCAAACTGAAGAGACAAGCGCAGGAAAGCGCAGTCAAGGACTGTCCTGTACTGTCGTTCATTCCCGTGCTACGGACAGTTATTTCCAGAAGCAGTTGGAAGAGGGATTCTGCAGACAAAACACAGACAAGTCACAAAATCATATCAAACAACTTGACAGTCAATGGGAAATTAAACTTAAAAAACACATGATACATCTTTCTTCAGCCATTACATTTAGCCCTAATTTCAGACAGAAAATAAAGCATCTCAATTAAATAGACCTAAAATATCTTTAACTTTTCGTTCTTTTTCAGCTGGAAAATGTCATGTCTTAATAATCACCATGGCCAAAGAAGAAAAACTACAAGTCCTCTGTTACAGTGGAACACATTAACAAGAAATGAGCCAGAGGGAGTTATTTGATCTGCCTATTCAGTTGACCTCATCACTGAGATGATGTGCAGGTCTTGACCAAACTTGTCTACTCTTTCTGGCCATTACCCATGTTGAAGCACAACCTCCTTCATAGAAGTGAGCATTTCAAATCAAAGCTTGAAAATTAATTTGACTGTATGCCTCTTTTCAAGCACTGTTTAGTGCCTGACCATCTGTAACAATCAAGGTGTGAATAGAAATCCACCTCAATTTTCTTGAGAGCAGATACTAATATACAAGAACGCAGATATCAAAAAGTGTCCTCTGTAGCTTTTTAATACTCTGTGCGTCAGTACAAAAATAAAAGCTTTCTGTAAAAAATTGCTATCGGTCTTTGGAAATGGAATACTGTTAAGTCATAAAATATGAAAAAATACATAAAGTCTGAAGAGTTTTTTAACATTATTTTTGAACAACACATGCTACATCTTAGTCTTCCCTGCAGTTCTTTAAACCAGTAAAAACAATGAATCAACAAAAGATAATTGGATTTTACCTTAAAGGACACAATCAATCACGCACTCAAAGGTATCAGGAGTTCAATTTGCATTTTTAATATCATTAGAAGAAAAATTAATTTTCAGGGAAGTTTTTGGATGGCCAGAGAAAATAAAACAAAAAATTCTGACACGCTGCTTAGCAGCTTAATATAAATTTTAACATTAAATACCTAAGCTACAGATTAGCTCTCTGCACTGGTGCAGCCTCACCTTAAAAACTGTGTGCAGTTTGGGGCACTGCGATGTAAGAAAGATATTAAGCTATTAGAGACTGACCAAAGGAGGGCAATGAAGATGGTGAAGGGCCTTAAGGGGAAGCCATATGAGGAGTGGATGAGGGCACTTGGTCTGTTCAGCCTGGAGAAGAGGACATTGAGGAGAGACCTCATTGCAATTACAACTTCCTTGTGAGGGGAAGAGAACGGGCAGGCACTGATCTCTTCTGTGGTGAACAGTGACAGGACCCAATGGAATGGCCTGAAGTTGTGTCAAGGGAGGTTTAGGCTGGATATTAGAAAAAGGTTCTTCATCCAGAGGGTGGTTGGCCACTGCAACAGTTCCCCAAGGAAGTGGTCACAGCACCAACCCTGCCAGAGCTCAAGAAGCATTTGGACAATACTCTCAAGCACATGGTGTGACTCTTGGGGATGGTCCCAGGCCAGGCCAAGAGCTGGACTTCATGATCTCTGTGGATCCCTTCCAACGTGGCATATTCTGTGATTACAACAGCAGATTGCAAGAGAAGCCCACTCTAGAACTATACTCTTTCCAGTAAGACCAAGTATTTTACTCATCAGTAAGACAAGTGAATCACAATTTGTAAGGCTGTAAGGTTTACTGCAATTCAGAGAAACTCTGCATGTACACCTTTAGATTCCAGCATTCCTGTTCTAGAAAAGATTAACGCTGAAGAAGTACTGAGTACATGCACTGTAAGGAATTACACTCCAGAATCAAGACAGTCATTTGAGAACAAGCATGTTACTATCTTACAAATACTTGCTAGGAACCATTTTCTTCTTTCCAATACAATAACTGATGCATGTTAACACAAATACAGTTAACAGATGAGATATTACCTAGGACTTCAGGAGGCTCCGATTGCAGGCCTTCTGGTTGCTGACCTTGGAGCACATTAAGTAGGGCTTGTAGGCTCCTGAGACACAAGGATGGATGAGAAAATCTTGTCTCCTTTATCAGTTCAAAGACTTCACATAGTCCAACTTCGATGATCTAAAGAAGTACAGATTTTTCAGAATAGATGTTAATATAATATTTTTACATCTTCATAAATAAACATATATCCCAATGTTCACTTAACAAGACAGTTACTCAAGTAAAAAAAGTAATACAGAATAGAGTTGTAATTCAAACAAGAAACAAAATCAAGAGCCCACTTACACAATTGTACCAGTGTCCTAGTTCAGCAGGTGGGACCAGTTGTCACTGTGTGGGGGTGACCAAAGCTATGTATTCTACCCCCTTTATTCATTCCCAAGGTCAATGGCCCACTTGCAGCAGCTTCCCAGGGAGTCGTTAGCACCTCCATTCCCAGCCTGAGGGGATGTAGGTGCTAATGGGCCATCAACACTTGAAAAATAGCCCATGACTCACAGAGTTAATCACCCATTGTGTGAGTCCCCGCCCTGGGGGAGGGACTGGGTGCTCCCTGAGGGTACATAAGGGGTGGGTAAGAATACCTCAGGAACCTCTTGTTGGATCCAGAGGAGCAGCAGGACCTCGACAGGAGGAGACCAACACTCTTAACCAGACTGCAGCCATCATGTGCACCAACAGGTTTTTCACTTCCTTTTGCTTTGGACTTGGGGGAACCATGCGGGTCTCAGCACAAGGGCTAACAAACCTCTTTGGGTTTGTACCCCAGGGCACTGGGTTATACTGCTGGGTTTTGGGAGTTGAAAGCAATTTCCCTTTGTGTCAGTGTATTTACTGTATTATTATTATTAAATTGTAGCTCTGACTTATAATCTCTCTCGTGTTGAACTCATTTCTCCTGCTGGTTTACCTCTAAACCAGCACAACCAGCAAATATTACCCAGAAGTCAGCCATTATATGGAAGAGCATATCTAAGCAGAGTAATAGTTTCCTGAAAAAATGACGAAACTCAGTTTTTTCACAATATAAGACAAACTGTGCCTCTAAGCCCTTCTAATTTCTATCCAGTTCACACTTTATTTGACAGACCTCTTTTTCCTTGCTCATTAATGTGAACCAGCAAGCTAGAATTGGCTTGCAACCTGGCTTCACAACTTGAATAACAATACATTTGACAGCTGATACTGGCAGCTCTAGTACTTTCCCCTCCAAAGCTTCAGAAATTAATTTTTATATTGTGGCAAAAACAAGGATTAATTGCTTGTCAGTAAAACTCCATATGTACTCACCACAGACATGCATTAAGCCAACTAATAGAACATGTGTAACTCTTAACTTTTCCTTTTAAGATTCCTGAATATTCTGAGACTACAATTACGCTTCTCTCCACTGACTGCTCCCTTTCACTTCCTTCTCAAACTCTGTATGTAATAAGGATGAGGATGAATGAAAAGAGAGAAGGGTTAGTTCATTACAAGTAAGCAACTGTGTCTTAAAAACTTCACTATGTGTTTTGGTCAGGAGCAGAGCCCCAATGTTTAGTGTTTAATACAGATTGACCCCTGAGTAAAATCTAAGGAAAAAGACTAAAATGTGAAAATAAGTAACACTGTTAATGGAACTGTCACTCATTCTTAAAACACATATATTCTGACAGTAAGCTTCGAGTTCTAATAGATGCCTTGAAACTCTGTCACCATTCAGTTTATTTTGACTTCTGTCTTTAAGAAATTATTTTATCATCTGTTTTATTTTTGGAGAAAGAATAAAAACATAATCAAATCAAGTCTTCAAAGTGCAACAGCAATTTTCCTGCAAATTACACCTTATATTTCATATCTTCAGTAGTTGGGGGAAAACACATGCATGGTATCTACAGGGAAAAGAACTGCCAACAAAATAATGGCACAGATGTTTTTTCCAGGATCCAAAACTCACCATCCTCTTGAATGCTAAAAAATAAAATACACTGTAGTACATTTTTAGAAATTCTCTTTCTTTTCAGTTAGTGTCTTTGAGAGAAACTGAGAAGTTTATTTTATTCTTCCCAATCTTCAGACAGAAGACCCATCTAGGAGCTGACAGAGGCAGCTGGAGAAAGCAGAGAACATAACAGTGGAGAAAATAATTTGGTCAACTTCCATTACGGTAGGAATCAACAATGGATAGTTCTGCTGGGATGTTGTCAAGTCTTCCCAGGTTTTGGGTTGGATTTTAAATACCTAATATAAAGAGACTGGGTAGGCTTTGTAAAATAGATCTGTTAACCTTAGTATCTCTCATAGGTATATCATATATATATATATGTATGATGTGTTTATCTCTTTACCTCTCTCCTCCAAACTGTGCACTGAAGGACACGATAAGCAAATACTTTTCAAGACATCTTAAGCTTATTCTCATTGCTCTCTGAAGGGTCTCTGAGCCAAAACAGGCACTGCTGCCTCATTCTCTGTGTCACAGCCTGACTGCTTTTAGGGACACTCTCCGTGCAGCCACTCTTGTCTTCCCTTTGCAACATCTTTGAGACTTCAAAAGTGTAAGCTTAACAAACGGTACACAAAATTCTAGCCTGGATGCAGACATTATGACTCACAACTAATTCCTAAAAACCCCTCCTGTTTTTTCAAATCTTATCCACACTATTATTTCCTTTATCTTTTCTCTCATAGCACTGTGAGCATTGTGCCCAATGCTCACATTTCTATATTTATTTAAAAATACGTACTCTGCATTAATTTACATTAAATACATAAATACATAAAACCCCCCAAAAAACCATTTAGAATGGTAACACATTTTCCTAGTACGTTTTAAGAGACTTGGAGTCAGTCTCTAAGCAAAGTAATTATTTTTCTTAGGTTTTTTTACAACTTGAAAATTTTCATTTTTACTCAAGCAAAGTGTATGCCAATGCAGGAACAGAGAATATTTAAGTCAGTCAACTCCACCTTAATCACTTTAATACACTATTTGTTCCTTTTAGTACAGGGCTTTTGTGGATCATCCATAACTGAATGTTACATTTAATACTGGGGGGAACTACCTCTTTTTAACTCTTAGAATTACAAATCATATCAGTAGAACTCAATCTACCCTGTTTTAAGTAGGGAGAATTCCCTATCATTACCTAAGGTACTAAATAAATAAGGTGCCAAATAAGTATGCCAGGCAATGCAAATATTTCATGTGAATCCAAAAAATACAAAGCTATCAAAGGAAGTTACTAAACTGTCTGAACACAACCATAAACCATTTTTTTTATTGTGCAAATATCTAAAGAGCAGCAAATTGTTTGCAGGTCTCTTTTAACAATGTTATTAACAATTGTTCTCAATCTTATTATAGAAATTCCATAGGACAACTTTTAATTCTGAAATACATTCTACATAAAAGCTCTGACAAACCTGACTTCCTCAAGTTTAAGGTGTAAAATAAAAATCCTTCAATATAATACTACATAAAAAGTAGAATGCTTTCAACTTTCTCTCAATTAAAAGAAGTATTTTTGTAAACAAAAAATCCCAGCACATCAAGGACTAACTTCACCAGTTTAATTATGGAGAATCTGGAAAAGTAAAAATTCTGGATAGATTTTTAATTTGACCTTCATCTCACTATCAAACTCAAAATACATCGATATTCTTTCAAATAAACTAACAGTTACTATCAGAAGTCAATCTTGTAAATACTGGAAGTCTTAGAAACTTCCATAACTTTCTTTACATTTAACGAAGCCATACCCAATATTGTTCATTACACACAAGAATCAGACCATAATATACTCAAAGCTTTGACAGACACCTATATTCAGGATACCAAGACATTTACATAGTCTCTAGAAGTTTTACTACATGAGGCAGCTCCATCTGGATGCCTTTTTGAAAAGCATGGATGCAAGTCACATTGTTACCTAAACAACTTACTATTAGCCACACAGTCATGAAAAATACTGAGGTTGTATCAAGCACCTAAATTTTTATTGAATCAAAAATTCCAGAATTCTTTAATATTTTGTAGATTCTTTGCTAAAAAATTAATAGTTTGAAAGCGTACTGATTTTCTTCTATTTTATACTTGCTGTACTAAATACCACAAAATCTCACCAATTTTCTATATTGAATAAGTTTCCTACCTACAGTTTCTCTACCATTTCTCTAAGCCACCATTTTTGTAAAACTGTGCTACTTTTCCAAGTCTCTTCTTGATAAACTCTCCAACACCTTTAACAATACCAGTGTCTTTGTTTCCACCTGCAAGTGTTCTGTCTGTACCACTGATAAATCTCAACCTTCTTGGAACTTCTCTTGATTTCAAAATCTTTTTAAAACTCCATTCCGTTCTCTATAAATGCTAATAGGTACACTGCCTTTTACTTAAAATTAGGCATCTACAAGCACTTGCTGAATCATTTAATAGAATCCACAAGGAGCCAGATGCAGTTCATAAACAATGCTAACTTTATTTCCACTGACGACACCCTATATTTTAATTATCAGTCATGAAATTTCAGTTACCTGGGTGAGTTCCTCTTCAATTCACCGCCACTGTTTTCCAGAGTGCCAACTTTGCACTTCAGGTAATACTACCTAAACACAACCATCTATAAAACTATAATTTTCTAAGCAACTCAACCATTCTACGTAGTCACAGCTTCAACAACCTTTTTAATTCAGCATTTGCATTGCTTTTAGAGCAAATACAAACAAATAAAGTTAATCTGAATACCCTTTTTAGACTCAGAAGAATAACAAAACCAAGCAGGATTCATAAGCTAGCAATGAACAAAATTAAACACACAGAGGTTACATAGTACTAAACAAGTGAATCAGCAAAATGAAATAAAAAACAAGAAAAAAAAATCAGTACGTCCAATACAGATTATTTCTGACATTCCATCATTAATCCTACTATAAGCTCAGAAATAGTAAACAGTACAAAACTCACCCTAACTGTTGAACCATAGCATCAAAATCTTCATGTGCATTACTATCTGTTATCAGTTATCAGTGCCACTACGGGCAGTAAAACCAAAAAAGGGAAAGATTAAAAAACTATGTTAACAAGACCAATTGAAAGTTACTGCAATTACATGTATACTTGGCAAAAAATCTTAGAAAACACTCCGCCAAGTGATTTCCAACAGCAGGAAGACTTATTCTTTTTGGAGGGTAAAGCAAGAGGAAGCACCCTTAACCATTACAAGCTAGGAGTCCCTGACAGACTTAAGAGCTGCCTTATTTGCACCATTTTCCTGTAGACATTTGAGGCTATAAGTTTTCAATTACTAACACCTATAAAGGAACACAAGTTGAATGCTTATCTGACATTTGGACAGGTACACAGATCATCCTAACTCAGCAAATCAAATGATTCTGGACTAGATGGACTACAAATAAAACTAGAGAAATTTTCTGACCAAGTGGCTTATAATATTCTTTATTCCCCAAAAAGAACATACCAATCTTACATGACACACTTAAAACAGTATTAGTTACTTGCCTTTGGAAGTTTAATAGGTGGCTCTTTGGATTCCTCTTCCTCATCGCTGTCCGAATCCCCACTCTGTACACTGTTCTTTGAAGCCAAAGACACAGATGCTTCTTTTTTTTGCCACTCCAACACACAATGGCGGACATTGCAGTAAACATTAAAAGCTGAAGGATTACTATGCAATCTGATATCTGGTATGGTTATTGTACTCTCTAGGTTTTCAGTCTGAAAAACAAGATTAATTTTAATTTTAGTTAATTGGAAGTTTCAAGTTTTGCTAAATATAAATAATCTCACCAGTGTCAGTAACTTTGACAGAACAAATTATTCTCAAATTGGAGGCAACTTTCCTGTTGAAGTATCAATTTATATTTCAGGCAGGGAATAAAGGAGGAAGAGATTTCAATATATTCCATCTAGCTTTAGTCTCTACCTCTTGTAACTTGACAAGCATGCTGAGATCGAAAATGGAAGCAGATTAGACTTCAAAATGGTCCAAAAACCTGTGCCACACTCAGAAGAGTAGCAGAATTCAGGGTTGAATTGTTGGGGTTTTAATTATTATTATTGAATTTTAAAATTCATTCTTTGTTATTCTATTTGTTAATTTTAACCCATTGGTAAATACTAAGCATTTAAGCTGTTTGCTAAGCGTATGTTAGAAATTAAAAACACCACTACTTGTTTTGTCATTAAATAAAAACTGATGGCAAGTTCAAAAACTGCTGTCAGGATGCTGTGGATAGCACTTCTGAGGACAGGAAATATTTAACAGACAAACTAATGAATACTAACATCTATCATGACTTAACAAGACACCATCCTGTTTTCAGACGCCCTGAGCCACCAAGTAAGAGTTTGGAAACTGTTCTGAGAAACGACCACTACTCTGCCCCATCCTTTCCTTGGTATCTACTACTGGTGTATTACTTGCAGCCCCTGCTAAGACACAGAGCAGCCCTTCATGAGGCCATCATTAGACTTGGAAAAATGTAAGAAAAAACACCTTTTGAAAAGTGCTTTATAAAAATTCTGCTCTGTACGTTCCCATTCTGCAACAGTAAGATGGGACAGGAGGTATGACTAACTTGAAAAAACAAAACCCCACAACAACAAATGAATCCCCTGGCAAGTTTATTATTTCTATTTGGTTGGGTTGGTTGGGTACTAGCAAGGATTAGCCTAGTTTGAGCAGAGGCTATGAAAACCCAGATTTCAGGCATATGGGAGGAAGCAATTCTCTGTAACACATCAGTGTAGACAGAGGGCACAGAGACCATATAAGGAGAGAAGGCCTGGGTTAAGAGTGCAGGACAAATATCTTTGAACATGCAAGGCAAAATTTGAAGGAGCATTAGGCTAGATAGTCAGGGTCATGACTAATTTCACAAGGTCATTTTGGTTTCTTTCTTGTATTCTTGGGGGGCAGGAAAAGTGGTGGTTTGTTGAGAGTGGAAGCTTTTTGTCTTTTCCTTTGTTTTCAATTACAGGGCATAGATGATGTGTATGGGCACATTCATCTGGCAGGAGATCATGCAGCGAATTATACTACAGTGATTTAGAATAGATCAGAGAGTAGTGATGGGAAAGAGAACACTAAACTAGCAGAGAAGAGGGAAAAGGAAATTTGAGAACCAGTGAACTGGATCATATTTTAATGGGGTGATTTGTTTCTCCACAATATGGTTGCCAAAATTTAGTACATCAAACCCACATTTTTATGTGCACTTTTGTTTTTATTAATATCAGAAATAACACAAGCCTCAAAGCTAGACATTTAACACCATATGTTACAATATGCAACAAAAATTTCAAAATTACTACAAAGTATTTCATTGTTGACATATTTCCTTTTGACTGTGCTATTATTCTAACTGCACTGGTATACATCTGCCTATCCCTCATTTTCATTATTTCCAAAGTTATTTCAAGCTAAAACATAAAGATGTGATGCTTTACTCTGCAGCCTATTTATCCAGCAGAGGTGTGTTAATTTTTCTTCCTTGTGTCAGTGTTAGCAGGAAGGAAAAAAACATAAAGATAATGGAGGAGGAAAAAGAAAAGCTGGAAAAAATTCCCTACATACATTTTGAAAGTTTGGCAAGTCTTTTTTCCTTTTTTTTTTTTTTAGCTCAACAGAACTTACTAGGGATTAAAGACAAGCATAAGCTTAGTCCTTTGAAATAACAAAGCTTCTATTAGAAACCCCACAGTACTAATCACTGCAAGAACTCAAGATACACTGTGATACCGGACTAACATAGAAAGTTGTACCAAAATAGATTTGGACTGATACCAATGATAATGAGCTACTACATACTCTAGAATTTATTTGGCACAAGAAAACTAAACGGTTATAACATATGACTCTTCTGTATGTCAAGTATCCATACACATTATCCCAAGAGTTTTTGCAGCTGCTCTTAAGGCAAACACACAGTATAAGCTTTCAGCTTTAAAACTAACTCTGTTGAACTACACAGGTTAAAAAAAATTCTTTACTAAATTTACTATGCAATTCCTAGTTTACTGATGGTTACAGGAAGAGAAAAATATCTGGAGCCTCTGAAATATCTCTATCTGAAGTTCACTTATCTAGTTAGTATCATGTATTGTAATTATCACTTCTGTGAAGAGTTTCCATCCCAATTCTTTCTTGCCAGTTCAGCTTAGTCTTTGTTCCAGAGTAGCCTAAGTTCTGAAGCTCATGTAATCACTTTTGAAATAGGTTGTCTGAATTGTCTAAACACCACAGATAATTTTAGACATTATAGTGCTAGATACCAATGTATGTTTTCTTGCCTATTTATATAACCAGCTGACTAATTTACAGAAATAAACGCCTTAGTCTCTACACTTCACAACTATTAATAAGTACCTTACTTAATGCTTTACCTTTCAAACAGCAAGCACTTTAACCATTCCACCTTTGTGTTTAGTGTTTCACTCTTCTACAACACTGCACGAACTATAGTTACATACACTAACCACCTACCCAGGCTTTCCTTTCCAGATTACAACAGATTTCTAATTTCACTGAGGTCAGATACAGTGAACAAGTCAGAAAACTGGGATTTAAGTTTATTCCATCATCAACTGAAGTTTCCTTTTCTGTAACTAATGAGAGCCTTCTACACAAACTTCAGACTGGAGAAGAGGAGACTGAGGGCAGACCTCAGCGCAGTTACAACTTCCTCATGACGGGAAGCAGAGGGGCAGGCACTGATCTCTTCTCTGTGACGACCAGTGACAGGACCAGAGGGGATGGCCTGAAGTTGTTTCAGGGGAGGTTTAGGCCGGATATTAGAAAAAGGTTCTTCACCCAGAGGATGGCTGGGCACTGGAACAGGCTCTCCAGGGAAGTGGTCACAGCACCAGGCCTGCCAGAGTTCAAGAAGCGTTTGGACAATACTCTCAGGCACATGGTGTGATTCTTGGGAATGGTCCTGTGCAGGGCCAAAGGTTGGACTTGATGATCCTTGTGGGCCTCTTCCAACTTGGTATATTCTGTGATTCTTCACAGTCTATACAAACTTCCCCGACAGTATGTGACTCATGCTACCACCCGTACAATCTTGCTGCTGATTCATAGATTTTTGAGGTAAAACAGATCATTAAGAAAATCTAACCAATAACTGTGCCCACAGAATGACACTGATGTAATTCTTACATCAAAGTAATAAAGTCTATTTTAAGTTACAACAATTTTCTTAATGATACTGGATTTCATGTTTGCACAAAATACTTCTACAATGGCAAGGAATCATTAAGCCAAAACGTTCATCAACTTCTAAGAACTCATTAAAGCAATTTATTAATTTTAACAGAACTAGGATTATTAATAGCCAGAACAGATTGCTATTGAGTTGCAGGATACATTATTTGAAGAAAGAAACACATCCTTATAGTTTGTTTCCCATAGTGTTAGGGCTATAAGGATTCACATGACACTTGCAAATAAGATGAAGAGCAACAATCACTTTCTCTCCATCTCTGAATGCCCTTTCCTTAATGGCTACTGCAATACTGCAATCCAAAACACTCACTAAGTATCACTACAAGACCAGCTTCCAGGGTGTCTAAGTAGATGATGAGATTATAGGTCCTACACCTTTTTCTCCTAAATTATTTGGTTTCTCAGAATATGAAATTGCTAGCATTTTCAAAAAGAATAGAGCTTCCAGACTGGAAAACACAATTATGCTTTTTGATTTAGTAGTTTTCATATGAGCTCTAAGAAAGTAGGACATTCTGAAATCTTTATCTTCATTGTTTCACTTGGTAACATCATAAAATGAAAATGCACCTTCTCAAAGAAACATGATGAAATATACATTGTAAAACTTAACAAATATCCAGTAATCACAGACATAGTTTTAACATATAAAAATAAAATTTCTTGTGTGTTAGTTTTTATTTTCTAAAAGATAAGAGGCTACCTTATGAGAGGGAGAATGAAGTGCAAGTGCCCACATTGTGATGTGTGACTTATCCTTGTAAACATATAGCCCCTGCTAAATGGAAGGATGCATTATGTTGGAGAAGTTAAACAGCACAGGTTTGGTTCATAAAATAAAAGCAAACAACTCACAAGTGCTCTTCTCAGTTAGCCTTTTGTAATGTTCCAGTACACTCAAGGAAAGGAGTGGGAAGACCAGAATCCTCTAGTCTCCTTTACACTTGTCTCAGATAAAGAAACTGTTTTCCCAAAAGATGAAATCCATAAATAGCTTATTATCTGACCAATTTATCTTCTTGCTCTTGAATCAGATGACTGCAGTAACAGTTTATTCTTACATGTGATGGCAACAGACTACAATCTAGAAGAGGAAAGTTCCTCTGTTGTTAAAGATGGGTAAGGCTATATATAATAACCATCTGATCTAACCCACATGGAACATGGAGAATAGAAGCTCACTAAATTCCTCTCTGAACCGTTAAGCTCTCTTAGAAAGGGATGCCCTCCTGAGGTTGAAATACGAATAATACAAAAGCCATGGTAAACATTGCCAAATTATTTGAGCCTGTGTGTTTTTAATGAGACAAATACTTATCCCAGTCAATCCTTCTTGTACATCCAATTATTAGGTTTCAATAAATTTGCCTGCTACATGAACTCCCTGTCAAAATGTTTAATTCCTTCCATTTGTATAAAGCTAAAAAAGTCATAGTGTAAAACTTCTGCATAAACTATACAGGTGCACGTCAATCATTTCAAGTACAATCTGTGTTTGGTGGACTCCAATTTTTCAGTAGTCTTCAAATAACATTAGAAGAACAGAAGATGGTGAACTCTATTTTTCCATCAAGTCTCTCAGCTAAGTGTCCTACGCAGCACTTTTATGAGTCATGGGGGAGAAAAATCCAGAGTGTGAAGAGGGGGGAAGGAGTGTAAGCAGCAATATTCTAAAGCACATTAAAGTTACACAGCCTATGATTTTCTGGTGATAATTCTTGCCAAAAGAAAAAAACAAGGGGGAGGGGGAAGGAGGAGGTAGGGACTGGAATCCAGGGTGCAACACACCCATGTCTAATAATCAGATATTTGTTTTCTATGTAAAAGTCATTTGCATCAGCACTGAATTTCTAAAGGCAAAGCACACTGCACCGCATGGAAAACTTTTATACCTCCATTAAAAAAATAGGTACTAAATCACAGAATCAAAAGTTAACAATAGTTCAAACACCAGTGATCATAGCAGGAGCCCAGCTTAGAAATAGTTTAAGGCTCAAACTACTGGGTTGCATTAAACACCAATTAATGCTTATGGTTTATACCTAAAATGTTCTAATATTTAATGCTTAAATGGTGGAAATAATTTTCTTCCAGTTGTTCAACGATGACTTTTGTTGTCTTAAAGTTCTCTCCTCTTCACTTACTCAATTATCATTTTTAGTAAGCAGAGGTCATGAGCAACAAATTTTTGGGTTTCTTCAGAAATCTCCTATCTCCGTTCACACTAAAAGACCCTGTTTGTTGAAAAAATAAACAGACGCACACAAACTCTTCTCTCAGAATGTCCAGTAGGGATAGGCTTTTCAATCTGCTCTATTAGAAGGCTTCCAAATGGAAAACTATCACTGTGCTTATTCTGCTATGGTAAACATTGGGATGCATTGAAAAGTATATTAAAAAAACCCCAACCCCAAGAAACCCTACAACAAACGAACAACAAAAAACCAAGGAAACAACAAAAAACCCTAAACTAAAACCACACCATTTTGTCAGTTAATAAAGTTTCATAAGCTAAAGATATGAAGCTGGTTTTGCCTTTCCCTTTTCAGCTACATTTTTCAGGAAACACACAGTTTTCTGCTATCATGCAGGAATATGCTGCAGTGGCTTCCTGCACCCCAGTGACTCAGAACAAAGACCAATGCTCTGCTGGTCAACCCTGGTCTGCCTCAAAGACTGTCAAGAATAACAGCATCAGTAAAAGACATGCAAAAGCCCATTATGCCTTTTAAAGATAGATAAATATCCATGCTTCAAGTAGAAATTGTTTTAATTCCAAGAAAAACCTTGAGAACAACCCTCCATAAGGATGAGAAGCAGAGATTATCAGTTAGTGACAAATCCATAACTACTGACAATAATACGTTCACGTTGTCTTTGGCCATTCAGAAGGCATCTTACCACTCCATGTGTCCAATGCAACTAAATCCAAGAACTACATTTCACTGTTAAACTTGTAAACAGCCATTCTGGATTTAGCTTCCTACTTGGTAGTTCAACAAGGGTACCATCAGCCAGAAAAACAGAGAGTCCCTTTATACAGTAACACTGATCAAAGATGAAGGGTTATCTTATTTTAAAAGCAAAAATTTCTGCCACCAGACAGAACACACAAATATTAACCATATTCTGCAAAATTCCTTCAAATTTCCAACTTGGTTTTCTTTGTTGACAGTGGGTCTGATAAAATCATGAAGGGAACAGAGCTTCTAATATCTTAAGAAAGGGCTGAGAAATTCACTTTGGACCACAAATACTGCACTGTACAGTGCTGAAAACAAAACTAAAGATAAGGCTTTTCTATACCAAAGTCTGAAGCTGCACTACTTGAGATAAGCAGAATAATCTGGTAAGTATCCAAAAAGTCAATACCAAATGAACAGATAGAGGGTTTGGTTCACCCTCCCAAAGTCATCTGTCTTGAGATAGAGTAACAACATGAGGTTTGGCAAATAGGGATAAGATGGCCAAGTTGTTCTCCAGTGAATCTGTATTATAAGGGCATTCAACTGACTACTAAGTGTTTTCACTGGATATTTTAGTGGTTCTGTACTTCAGAACCATGCCAGAAATGAGCTACTTTCTCTTTACTGACTACAAGGAAGAAGCCTTCACACCTGCAGCAAGCCTTCATGAAATCCCTCCAAGACTCTAACTTAAAGAGAGAAATAGCAGCTCTCTAATAGAGAAAGAGTGCAGCAGAGCAGTGTTTTAAAATACGGTTTCTTCTGCATAAATTTGTTCTTTACAACAAGAAAACGTGTAAACATTTTTATGAAGTTCACCGTACCATTCCCATGCATTTGAAGTGAGGGAGGCAGGAACTACACAGGGAGAAAATATTGATAGAAACACACAAGTATCATCTATTTCACTTTCCATTACGGAGGAATTTTCAGAGGTAATTTTGGAGTCCTTAGACATTGAATACTCTGTTTCTCCTTCAGCCAATACTGACAAATCTTTGCAGCAGTAGTCTCTAACTGTTGGCTGGACACAAATCTCAAAATTTAACTATAACACCAACATGTTTAGCAACACAGAGTTTAGGGACTGGAGAAGCAAAAATGCTGTTCATATAATTTCATGCTGAACATTAGTAGCAAAAGCAGTTGAAAAAGGCTAATATTGGTATCATAGTCATGTAGAATACAGTAAACAGAGTGGCCTACTATTAACTCCTCTAAAAAATTGTTAGTTACATTTATGTTTTCTTATATTTCTCTCAGTTGAAGTTACTGTCATTTTATTCAGACCTTTGTCAAGTTAGTTACAGACTTACCTTGTTACGTGTTTTTATTTTCAATTTAGTCTTCTGTTTTCTTTTCAATTTTTTCTTGCTAAAAAGTTTCTTACTTCTGAAAAAGAACAGAAGAGCAATGAGAACAGAAGAATTAAACTCCTTTCCATATCTCATGATAAACTGCAAGAACAGAGGGAGAAAAAGTCAGAAGTACTCAAGTTTATTTTCCTAAGTAAGGGGAACAATCACAGACAGAATTTCACAGTATAAATCAGAATATAAAACACTTTAAAAGATGCTTTCCTAATGTTCCACTGAATTATGGGCCTTTACACTCATCAATTTAATCAGACTATATGTTAGAACAGAAAAAAGTCCGTACCTTTTCTACTGGCTTACCCTACTGTTCCTATTACAAATCCATTAGCACCACACCAATACTAGAAGCAAGAGTTACTGACAAATCTCAGTAACAAAATCTGTAAGTACAGAACATTTATGCTTTGTGAAGTCTTTGCCACACAAAGATTCAAGCCTTCCAAGGCAAAAATGAAACTTTAAAAATGTATCATTTGGCAGAAAATTCACTTGATAGAAGAAACCTCAGCTTTTTTATTTTTTGTCTAGATTTTTCTCACCCGTAGTATATAGACTTGTAATTTCCATCCATTTACATTACAGATCTAGCCAACACACGCTCCTTTTACTCTCTCCTGCCCACACCCATTCCTGCCACATGTTTTCTCCTCCATTTAACTACCCAGAGGAAAAAAAAAGACATATAACAAAGACATCATATACACAATACAATTCTTTTGTCACCATCACTGAGATTACTCTGTTTGAGATGTTTTGAGATGTGTGCTTTTTAGCCTACTCTACATTTCTCTGGTCTGTTCAGATCATAAGCCCTCCACAAAAGAAGGCATGTTATCTGTGCAGTATAGAGCTCATCCTATACAGGACTACAAGGAACACCTACTAACATTCCTCTGTGCCACTTAAACATTACTCAAATAGACTGCAGTTTAGATAAGTTGGAAAAATAAAACTAAGAGATTTGAAAATCACAGGTAGTAATAATTTGCACTTTCAGGCAACAGACTGAGAATCATGAAGAATCTTAGTATTTTATTTAAACAGCTTTGTTCTAAAAAAAAAAAAAGGTACTAAAACCATAGTATTTGCTCTCCTGTACAGCATTAAGACTGCAAGAGCCACCAGACAGAAAACAAGCTCAAACGACTCCTGAAGAGAATTCCAAGAAAGCTGCCTGCTAGAAATTTCACTTTCCCCCTCTTCACATATAAAGGCTTCCTGAAGTCACTTCCTGCAGAAGCAAACCAGCTCACCACTTTTCTTATAAGGAACCAACACCATTATCCTGCAGTTAAAGAGAAGTGATTCAGTGAGGTGGAATTCCTCCACTCTCCTCAGTAAACAAAGCTTACAGCTGGAACCTAGATGACTGCTCAAGGTTACTTCAGCAGTTAAGTTTCAATATAACAGTATACAACCCATTTAAAAAGTGGGGGAAAGAAATTTCATATAAACTTTACTGTTCAAATTTCTATAATCAAACTCCATGGTCAGATTCACCGTTTAGTTTTTCTTTAATTAGACATCGGTTTTTTGCTTATTAGACTTTAACACAGCTAATTCTTCTGCTGTCAAACATAAAGAACAGTGCAGTCCCTTCTGTTCTGTAGCTACTCAATCTTCTGCTCTGGATCAAATGACCTTTCATGAAACATTCACCCTAACTTTAGAAGTCCTGATAAAAGTGTCTTCTGGGTTCTCTCAGTCCATACCATGAGTAAACCACATTGCTCCAAACTGAAAACAGTACTTGTCATTTCCTGTTAAGAAGAAAAAGAAGAAATGTCTCATATGCCTCCAAGGTCACACTTTTAAATGCATTCCAGGTATTATTTGGCAGCTTCACAGAAATATGGCACAGCAGACCTATGTAACACAGACTATCAGGAAAACATTTTCCTGCAAACTTCCAAACGAGCTTCCAATACTCTTTATCTACTGTTAATTATGTCTTTTAAACACAGTGCAATTTGCACTTACCACAGACAACTTGATAAGCATTGGGTTTGTTTTTCTGTTTTGAAGGATACTAACTCAAGACATTGCAAATTTAATCCTCACTGTCAAAATCCTTGAAAACTCTCCAAATTTGTTATAGTCTGCAAGCATTATAAACACTTTCTCATCTTGTAAATATCTCACCAGTCCCTGTGTTTTTTGCAAGTATTTCTTGGTGTTTATGCATACATCTAAAAATCCCACAAATTAAGCCTTCTTCCTCTCGCCCCCCCAAAGATCGAGCTCATTTCTGCAAAGCAACAAAACACCCTCCATCTGGCAGACTACCTTCATTTGTCAATGATAACTAGACAACATTTTTTTCCAATTAGCAAACAAGAAAGATCAGCAATGGGTTTACTGGTGGTGCTAAGAGCTCTCTCATTCATACAACAACCACTAAAGATGCTGCAAGCAGCAGCATTGTCTGACTGTTCCACTGTGCCAGCCATTATCTTCAGCAAGTTCTAGACTTGAACAATTTTTTACGATTTTTTTTTTTTGAAACAACATTGGTATAGAATGGCTTGCTAACAATCCACATTTATCTCCCTATATTGTCTCAAAACAGAATCTCAAGGATACTGAAATCCCAAAGTTTTTGTTGGGAAGTGTACTTTCCCCCATTCCAAACAAAACTTTAAAAAGTAAGTAATTAATTTAGAAATAAAAAATCCATCATCCCACTAATTTTATAAATAACTCTGAGCAACTTACCATTACTATGTATAATACTAATATATTCATAATGTAACTGGATATAACAAAGAGATATATGACTGTCCACAGTTCTATTATATACTGTGGTGCCAAGATGTTTTAGTATTCAGAAAGAAAGTATAAAACATTGGCAAGTATATTAATGAAAAACAACGTCAAACAGATTATGAGTAATTTCCTGTTGAAAACCACATGTGTTAATTATAAGCCTGATTCTTCCACTGCCTAAAGATTAACAAGACCTGATATGGCTCAGTTGGATTTTTTTTAGCTAAATTATTAATTATATGTTTGGTTAAGAGTTGTAAATTGCTGTTAGCTATCATTTGTAAAGGTCTTGAAACTCTGTGCTGACAATCTGCTTCTGCTGGCCTTCAACTTCTAACTAGCTGTGGATACCATCTAGTTCACACAAACCAAGCACCCATTATCAGCAAATCTTAAGCAGGTTTTCTGCAAACTGCTTCAAGTCATGGTAACACTATAGACTGAGTTAGCAGTTTTGAATTGGACCACAAAGGAAGTGCAAGTCAAATGAGCACAGAACATGAAGATACCATGACAAAAAATACTTGTGGCAAATTGACTAAAGGAAGACTGAATGGTGTTCTTACAGCCTTTATAGAAAAAATCTGTTGACAGTAAAAGCAAAGACCTAAAATGTTAAACTCTGGAACATGGAATAATTGCCTCAAACCGAAGAGGAAAAAAAAAAGGGGGTTGGGGAAGGAAAAGGGAGGGCCAGCAACCACTGATTGATGTAGCTTGAGGGAGATGGCTCTTAGGCTCTACACACAACTTGCAACACCGTATCTGGAATTCCGTGACCAGCTCTGGGCTCCCCAGTACAAGAGAGAGTTGCTTACTGAAGCAAGTCCTGAAAAGGGCCACTGAGATGCTTAAAGGACTGGAGCATCTCTCATATGAGGAGAAATCAAGCAAGCAGAGATTGTTTTGCTGGGAAAAGGGAAAATTTAGGAGGGTGGGTGTGGAATTTCCTTGGTGTTGATATACAACTGACAGGAATGAGTAAAGATGATAAAGACAGAATTTTCTGAGCAATATTCAGTGACAGGCCAAGAGGCAATGGGAGAAAAAAAACAAATGCAGGAAGTTCCATTTATAAACATAAGAACTGTAAGAATGGTCAAACACTGGAACAGGTTGCCCTGAGAAGCTATAGATTCTCCATCCTTTAAGATATTGAAAATCCAGTTGGACAATGTCAGAGCAACCTGCTCTGGTTGGTTGTACTTTGAGAAAGGTTGCACTATACAGTCTCCTGAGGTCCCTTCTTATCTCAACTATTCTGTGATCTGCACTGTTTGTTTATACACTAAAGTAAAATTCGACTGTACAATAAAGATACTTCTCAACTGTGGAAAGTGTGGATTTTTTTCTTATTCTAAGTTTTGCATTTCTCCTGGCGTCATGCCATGTTTTTGACTGTGCTTCCAAGAAGAGACATACTGAGCTTTTCATCTGTTCACCATCTGGATCAGCAAACAGACAGCAAATTTAGGCATAAGGGCAGACTTCTATGAGAATTAGTCAGCATAATCAAACCTAAAATATTACACAAAGCTAATGAGAACAAGGGATGAAAGCCACTTCACCACACTGAAAATATATGCCTGTATTAAGCCAAGCCAGTCATTTGAACAGATCTACACTTACTTGGATATAACCAACACCCATGGGTATACTAAAGAAGTGTGTGACAAAGAACGTGCTTACATGCAACAATCAAGAGTTTCTCTGTGCAGATGGATCAACATGAACACTGTGTATGGGATCTTTAACAAGACTTTTCCAAACTTCAGTTGTACAGAAAGCCTGTGCATGTCCTCAGGAAATCTAAAACATCATTTGTCAAATGGAAGATACTCCAGAGTAACTGAAAGTAGTCTCTGCAAAAGAACCATGAAAGCTGAGTCTTTCCATTCCCTCGTCCAGCATAGAACTGGGTGTGTCCTGGTCCATGGCAAGTTGAACATGAGTCAGCAGTGCCCTGGCAGCCAGGAGGGCCAACCATGTCCTGGGGGGCACCAGGCACAGCATTGCCAGCTGGTCGAGGGAGGGGATTGTCCCATTCTGCTCTGCATTGGGGCAGACTCACCTTGAATATTGTGTGCAGTTTTAGGCACCACAATATAAGAAAGATATTAGGCTGTTAGAGAGTGTCCAAAGGAGGGCAATGAAGATGGTCAAGGGACTTGAGGGGAAGCCATATGAGGAGAAGCTGAGAGCACTTAGTGTGCTCAGCTTGGAGAAGAGAAGACTGAGGGGAGACCTCACTGCTGTTACAACTTTCTTATGAGTGGAAGAACTACCAATGTCTTTACTCTCATGACCAGTGACAGGACTAGATGAAAGAGCATGAAGCTGAATCGGGGGAGGCTTAGGTTGGATATCAGGAAAAGGTTTTTCAGCCACAGGGTGGTTAAGTACTGGAATAGACTCCCCAAGTAAGTGGTCACAGCACCAAGCCTGTCTGAGTTCAAGAAGCATTTGGACAATGCTCACAGACACATGGTGTGATTCTTGGGGCATCCTAAACAGGGCCAGGAGTTGGACTTAATCATCCTGATAAGTCTCTTCCAACCCAGCATATTCTGTGATTCTATGACTCTAGTCAAATTCCACTGCATTCCTGACAGGTGTTCCCTGTGGAGATATTAGACACTGTCAGTTATCACACTTCCACCATGCCCTAAGTAATCCTACTAGAGAACTCTTTTTGAGATCTTTTCCATATTGACTTTATAGCTATTAAATACTACTTAGTTATGTCTTTTTTACAGAAAAATCAGTTTGTTTTACTCTTTTTCCATAGCTAGCTTGAATTTTTTTTAAAGTCTGAGGAGAAATGAGTCTTCTGTCAATTAAGCTGTCTCAGTTCTTTCAGCCTAACCATAACTCATTTAGATCACTGACATCTAGCTTCATTATCCTCTCATAGTAAAAAATGCATCAAAAAAAAAGGAAACGAGAAAAAAAAAGTCCCACAACCCTAAATTACAAAGAAAAGGTCAAGAATTACTTTAGATTTTCTACATGAAAGAATCTCTCTCATATTTTAAATAAAAATCTGAAATACTCCAACAGCAAGACACTTCTGAATCTTAATCACTTTATAATTCTATGCAGTGTGTAGAAGCTGTCATGAGGGACCTTTTATTTACTGCTGCTTTTATATATGTGCTTACTGGTTGGGTTGTAGGGTTTTTTTAAGCTAATATTTGCTGAGGTTACAGTCTTCAGTGTATGTAATCTTTCACAGTTCTGCATCCTCTATTAACTTTTTAATCTACAATTTCAATTCCAACTCTTTGTCAACAAGAGACCAAACAGTTCAGGACCGAGGACAGATCCAGATGCAGAGCAGCAGCTACTACCTGTTCTCCCAGGCTTACCCCCTTGACAGCGGGACATTGTGCAGCACTTCTCCAGAGTGGACTTCTGTGCAGTGTTATATTCACCTTACAGTAGTTCTACCTAGTACAGAAGTAGCCAAATTGACAGGCACAAGGTAACACACCTAAAAATTCCAACTGAGGAAGGATGTAGTCCAATCAATGGGATAAGAGGTGCAGCAGCTGCTCTTCTCACTTGAATCTGATGACTGTAGAATCATAGCATGGCTTGGACTGCAAGGGAACTTAAAGATCATCTAGGTCCAACTTCTCTGTCAGAGGCAAGGACACTTTCCACTAGACCAGAGTGTTCAAAGTCCCATTCAACCTGGCCTTCAACACTTCCAGGGATGTGGCATACACAACTACACTGGGCAACCTGTTCCAATGCCTCACCATCCATACAGTTAAGAATCTCTTCCTAGTAATCTAATCTAAATCTCTAATCTTTCAGTTTGAAACCATTCCCCTTTGTCCTATCACTACATGCTGCTATAAAAAGTCTCCAGCTTCCCTACAGGCTCCCTTCGTGTTCTGGAAGGCCACAATTAGGTCAACCCAACACCTTCTCTTCTTCAAGCTGAAAAATCCCAAATCTCTTGGCATTTCCTCATAGGAAAGATACTCCATCCCTCTAATAATCTTGGTGGCCTCCTCTGGATTCGTTCCAACAGGTCAATGTCCTTCCTATGCTGGCAACTCCAGAGCTGGGTGCAGCACTCCAGGTGGGGTCTCACCAGAGCAGAGTAGAGCAGCAGAGTCACCTCCCTTGCCCTGCTGGCCACACAGTTCTTGATGCAGCCCAGGATACAACTGGCTTTCTGGGCTGCAAGCACACATTGCCGGGTCATATCCAGCTCCTTAGCCAGCAGCAACTCCAAGTCCTTCTCAGCAGGGCTGCTCTCGATCTGCTCATCCCCTAGACTGTGCTGACACCAGAGGTTGCCTCAACCCAGGTGCAGTACCTTGCACTTGCTCTTCTTAAACCTTATGAGATTCCCATGGGCCACTTCTCAAACCCATGCTTATTGGTGAAGGCCCAAGGCTGGAAGCAGAGCTCTAAACAAGATCCATCAGATCTGTATCAGATATTTCCGGCAGGCAGAAAACCAGGAGGCACCCTTCCAATGAACAACAATGTGCATTTCGAGTTTTTTTCCTTATCCTCTGTAAGCAAGTAATCTACCTTGACACTCGATCACACAAATGAAGCACAAAATCATTATGGACAGACACTAAAGCAATTGCAGCCTCTGCTCTTCCCCATCTCCCAGGCCATTGATTCCCTCCTCCAAAGTGCCTGAAAACAGTTGTTGAATTTGTAATGATTCAGCTTCAAGGCAGCTTAATATAAAACAAGTTGGTAAGAGCATGGTGCTAATAATGTCAAGGTTCTGAGTTTGATCCCCATACAGGCCATCCACTTAAGAGATGGGCTTGATCCCTGTGGGTGCCTTACAACTCACAATATTCTGTGATTCTGTGACAATAACCACAGCTGACAAATATCAGTTCATTTGTCAGCAAGAAACTTAGTATTCACTGTTGTTATCACAGAAGTTCAACTCTAAGAGCTTCAAAATAAAGGGAATATTAAAAAAGGGTTATCAAGGCTGCTCAGAAGATCTGAAGAGATCTCAAAATTGTGGGACCATCTTATTTTACAGGACATCTAGAATTGCTGAGAAGCATCTGGCAAATAAAGTCAAAGGAAAAACAAAGGAAAGAGGAAGTTAAAGAGAAGTTTGGGACATACAAGCAATGGCTCACATGAAGGAGTTGACAATGGTAAGAAACAGAACAAAGCAAGTGGACAGAGCTTCAATAGCCTAATGAATAGATGGAGAATAGGTTTTAAGACCAGAGAACTAAATATCAAGAAAAATACGTGGCTGTCAGAAAGGAGATGAAGAGGTAGCAAGTGACACAATGCAAAAAATGAAACCTGTTGTAAAACATATCAAAGTTAGTTGCTGCTTGTCTTGCACACTCCTTATTTTGGTACCCCTCCACACTTACAGAAGCTTCAGTGTTCAGCAGCCTTACTTCTATGAACTGGAGTAACACTTTTTCTTGAAACCAACTACTTTTCTTGAGAGCCTCTACATAAAAAATCTTCCCTATTTAGTTATGTTTTAAATGTCTTTTTGATTTAAATCCCCTTTGATTTCTTCAACCTCAGAGTGATCTCTGCACTGCTATTTCAGCTGCCAAGAATCCTAAGCATCTGCAATGAGAAATTGCTTTACAATACATCCAACACAAATCTACCAAGTAGCAGCAAAGTGGTTCAAATCAAGTGGACCCAGCAAATGTTTCACAACATTTAGAGGTTGCTGAAGTACTCTGCAACTGAACTTTCCAAAGGCTTTCCATTCTTAACTTTGCAGATATCCTCCTTTAATAACTAAGTAGCCACACCTTACCATTCCTTCTACTGCTGAAACATTCAGCATACTTTCAACCATGGGGACAGTGTCAATAGGCTTCAAGAATAAAGAAGGAAAATAAATATTACTCAAAACCAACAATATGTTCTTATCTTGAGGAACAAAATGTCTGCTTACAAACAAGAGATCCAAGAGCTTTTTAATGCTTTATTTTTCACATCACCTATGATAATATCTATCAAGTTTCCAAAAGGACTTGCCATGAAATAGTTAAAAGGGAACAAAATACATAGATATGAACTGAAACCTGACCCATAAATGCTTATCAGAGAAATATACATAAACTCTTTCAGTGTAACACAAAACTAAGTATTGGCAAGCCTTATGGAATAAACATGCACGGAGTATATATTATACCATGTAACATCACAAACTGATCGAAAATTTTACCTTACAAATCACAAACAGAAAAAAATCCAAGAATGTTCATTTCTGAAGAAATAAATTCACTAAATCCTGTCACTGCAATTTGGCAACAAAATCTACACAACACTTAAGGAAAAAAAATGCTTTTTGCTAACGCTGGTTAGTATCTGTTGCTCTATAAAATACTTCATGAAAAATACCTCCATGAAGCTGTTTCTTGACTTCCCTTCCTCTTTGCACAGTTGCAGGCAGGATAGGAAGAGTAATAGATACTGCTTCTGCCAAAATCACAGCCAAAATGGCTGAGTTGCACGACAGTTGGCTCACAAACCATATTTTTGGCTGTTGTGATATAAGTTTGAATATTGTACTTGCTAGCAAAACAAAACAAAACAAAAGTGGAAGACAGGTTGCAGAAGAGGAAAGCTAGGATTTTTGCAATAATAACCCCAGGCTGGGGACGAATTGACAGTAGATATTCCCAACTACTCCAGCAAGACTTTAATGTACAAAATACCTTAAAACAGCTCAGTAGTACTCTAAATAATAAATCACTTACATTTTGATTTTGTTACCATGCAGTTCTTCCTACAGGAATATTTGGACAAATATGTTGCTTTCTCTTATCTAAAATTGTAACTGTTGCTACCTTTTCTGTTCTCCTCATATTCCCTTTACTGCTACTGAGCATGAAGGTCCAATATATGTTTGTAAAAATATGTTTACAAGTAAAGGAGGGGCAAGGAGACTCTCCATCTTTTAAGAGATGTGAGGGTACACAGAGGGACAAAGGATGAGGAAAAGCCTGAGGTACCTAATGCCTTCTTTATCTCAGCCTTTGACAGTAAACCCAATTGTTCTCAATGTATTCAGCAGAATGAAGTCCCCATCACTCAAGGGGAAATGGTCAGCCACCTGCTATACCCCCTGGGACACACACAAGTCCATGGGGCTGGATGGGATCCACCAAAAGTAGTCTGGGAGCTGCCAGAAATGCACCAAACCCCTTTGCACCATTTAACAGCAGTCCTGGCTAACCATGGAGGTTTCACTTGACTGAGTCAATGAGTGTGCTGCTCAACTACAAGAAAGGTCAGAAGAAGGACTCAGGGACCTACAGTCCTGCGAGCCTGAACTCAGTGCCAGGGAAGGTCATGAAGCAGATCATTCTGAGTGCCATCACATGGCACATACAGGCCAAACAGGTGATCAGGGCCAGCCAGCTGGGGTTTATGAAAGGCAGGTCCTGCTTGATGAACCTGATGTCCTTCTATGACCAGGTGCCCCACTTAGTGGACGAGAGAAAGGCTGTGGATGTTGTCTACTTAGACTTCAGTAAAGCCCTTAGACACTCTTTCCCACGGCATTTCCTTGGAGAAACTTGGCTGTTCCTGGCTTGTGAGGGCATACTTTTTGCTGGGTAAAAAACTGGCAGGACAGTCAGGCCCAGTAAGTGGTGGTGAATAGTGACTTAAGTTGATGTTCACTCACAAGTGTGTTCCCAAGCAGTCAGAATTGGGGCCTATTTAATACCTCTATCAATATTCTGTTTAATAATTTTATCAATGATCTGGACAAGAGGATGGAGAGCGCTCTCAGTAAGTTTGCAGAAGACACCAGGCTGAGTGGGAGTGTTGATCTGCTGCAGGGCAGGAAGGCTCTGCTGAGGCATCTGGACAGGCTGGATCAATAGGCTAAGGCCAACAGTATGAGGTTCAAGAAGACCCAGTGCCAGGTCCTGCACTTGGGTCACAACAACCCAATGTAGTACTACAGTCTCAGGGAAGAGTGACTGGAAAGCTGCCTGGCAGAAAAGGACCTGGGGTGCTCACTGACAGCAGCTAAACATGAGTCATCAGTGTGCCCAGGTGGCCAAGAAGGCCAAGGGCATCCTGGCTTGTACCAGGAATCATCTGGCCAGCAGGACCAGGGCAGTGATCTTCCCCCTGTAACTGACACACCTTGAACCCTGGATTCAGTTTTGAACCCCTCACTGCAAGACAGACATTGAGGTGCTGGAGTGTGTCCAGAGAAGGGCAACAAAGCTGGTAAAGTGTCTGGAAAACAAGTCTGATGAAGAATGGCTGAGGGAGCTGGGGTTGTTCACCTGAAGAAAAAGAGGTTCAAGGGACACTTTAATTCCTCCCTACAACTCTCTGAAAGAAAGTTGTAGTCGGGGGAAATCAGTTTCTTTTTCTCAAGTAATAAGCAATAGGACAAGAGGAAACAGCTTCAAGTTGCACCAGGAAAGGTTTAGATTAGATATTAGGAGAAAACTATTCACCAAAAGGGTTGACAAGCATTGGAACCGGCTGCCCAGGGAGTCACCGCCCCTGGAGGTATTTAAAAGCTGTGTAGGTGTGGCACCTGGGGACATGGTTTAGGGGAGGACTTGGAATTAAAAGCTGGACCCTGAGATCTTACTAAAGGTCTTTTCCTACCTAAATGATTCAACGATTCTGTATTCAGTAACACAACAACCACATTTTGCAACACAGCTCTGCTGCAAGATCTGTTTGTTCAATAACCATGTTCGTTCCCTGTGACACCTCTTCTCAGAAGACAAATTTCATATCAGTCCTTTCTCTTTCTGGTCTATTTTCTTAAGAATTAAAGAATCAAGGAACCATTCAGGTAAGATGAGACCTCTTAAGGTGACAGTTTTTCTTACTGGGAGGGTGACTGAGCACTGGCACAGGCTGTCCAGCAAGGTTGTGGAGTCTCCATACTCAAAGCTATCTGGACATGGTACTGCGTAACTGGCTCCAGGTGGCCCTGCCTGAGGAAGGGAGTGGACCAGATAAACTTCAGTGGTCCCTTCCAACCTCAACTATGTTGTGATTCTGGGACTGATTGTATGAAACTTTCTGCTCAAGGGGGTCAGAGAGAGTACCAGTACCATATGCAGCTGAATTTTTAATGCCTCCAAGGAGATTTTAAACCTCTCTGGACAACATGTGTCAGTGCTTGACCTTTCCCAGAGTGAAGAATTTTTTACTGGAATGCACTGGAATTACATGATTTTTAATTTGTGCCTACTAGCCCTTGTCCTGTTAGGGGGCACTACTTGAGAAGCATCTGGCTCATTCTTCATTCCCTCCCTATACTGATTAAAAAACCCCTAGCTTCTGAGACTTGTCTTCTTCAGGCTGATGGTCCCAGCCCTCTCAGCCTTTCCTTATAGGAGAAAAGCTCCAAACTCTTAAAATACCTATGTGGGACTCTCCAGTATGTGTCTGTCCTCTCCTGGGAAGTCCAGAACCAGACACTCCAGATGCAGCCTCACCAGTGCTCAGCAGAGAGCACTCCCTACAACCTGCTGGCAACAGTCTTCCAAATCCAGCCTAGGAGGCTGTCTCCCTTCCTTGTCATGCCAGTGCATTACTCACATACAGACTGTTGCCCAACAGCACAGCAAGCTACTTCTCTGCAGAGCTGTCTTCCAGCTGGACAGCCCAACTGCAGTTATTTCCCCCGATGAAGGATTCTGCAATTTCTCTTTTTGTACCTCATGAGATTCCACTCAGCCCAAATCCCCAGCCTGCCCATATTCCTCTGAATGGAAACACAACTGTGTAGTGTGTGAGCAACTCCTCTCTGTTTTGCACCATGTGTGAACTTGCTGGGGGCAGACTCCATTCCAGAATTCAGGTCACTAATGAAGATGCTAAGCAGCACTTGCCCCAGTATCAGCACTCAACTGGTAACTGGACTCCAGCTGGGCTTCATGTCACTGACCATGAACCTCTAGGCCCAGTCATTCAGCCAGTTCTCAATCTACTTCACTGTCCACTTATCTAACCTGTACTTTGTCAGCCTGTCCATGCTACAGGAGACAGTGTCAAAAGCCTTACTGAAGCTGAGGTAAAGCACATCCACTGCTCTCCCTGCCCATGAGATATATGTACATTGCCTACTACTAGTTTTCATCGAGAGCAAGAGATTTTTAAAAAACTCAGCAGTGAGAATCACTGGAGTGAAAAACTGCTTAGCTTGATAGGCAGATCTCAAACAACACTAGAGAACACAGCCAATATTTTCCCCAAATAATAAAAGCTTGGTCTTTTTTGATTGCCAACAGTATTATACACAGATGACCTCAGATATTTAAAATTATAGGTATTTTCATTCAGTAAGCCTGAAATTTAACATTTGAGGAACTCCATTTTTTTGTGAAGTGAGTAATAACTCAACTGTCATTCGAACAGCCATGTGTACACCCCCCAAACCATTACCAGTTTACGCACTATCTTCTTTGAACTATTAATCAAGCATTCTGACATGAATTTTCATCCATGTCAATATAAAATGAAAATCAGGGCTTAGGCAGCATATCTGCAAATGGAAAAATCATCAAAATCCTGCCCCCTAAATCCGTAAATCACGGTAAAGAACATCAGCTGCAATCCAATTACCACAGGCTTAGAGGAAAACAGAAGCAGACTAGTAGGACAGGTTACACTGGGCTTCTAAGGCATCTGAAAAGAAAAGGTTAAGAAAATTCAAGACAGAGACTGATGGATTTGAGAGAACACTGGCTGGGGAGGTATAGAGATACGGATACATGTATAGTTAAGCCATGAAACATCTAGAAGACAGGTGGTCTGGAACTCCTCCTTGCATGCTCTGATTCAGAAGAAAAGGCCACATTACTTGATTGTTCAGCTGGGACTCTAATGTGCTATTGCTGGTGATCTGAAATGGCACATCTTTTTAATCACTACTTTAACTTCCTAACTCAGAACTAATATACTATCACAGTAACTTTTTTAACAACTAAGGTTTTGTTGAAAGCCAAAATTTTGGAGGCTTAAGAAAGAAAGGGGCTATTCCCCTATTGGCAATTACTGCTACATCTGCGGCAAAGGAGAAGACTTCTACTTCTCCAACAGCTCCGAGTAGAGCTACGGCCCAAACAGCGGAGGGACTGCAGGATGGCAGAGCGGCACCTCATCGGGTAGAGCGGGGGCAGCTCCGGGCTCCCCCCGAGCCACCTCCTCTGCAGGTGGCAGCTGCAGGTGGCATTATGCTGCCCGGACGTGCTGAGCATCCCCGGCTGCCTCAGCATCCCCGCTGGGGCCCGGCCCCAAGGCCTGGCTGTGCCTGCGGCTCCCGGGAAGGACCGCCCGGATCCCCCCGCCCCATGGGCGGAGCCCCCGACCCGTTCCGACGGCGCATCGAGGCTTCGCGCACCGTCCCACTGCATCTCGGGGTCCTGCACAGGAACCTGGGAAGGTCCAGTGCCGTCTGTTAATGCAAAACCCCCAGAAATGAGATACTGGAGTCCTTCTCGGGGGAACGAGCAGCGAGAAGGGCGGCGGGGTCGGCCGCCCGACCAGCCCGCCTGCCGTGGCACCACCCGCACACTCACTCCGCCAGACCTGGCTCAGCACCGCCCCCGCCCCTGCCCCGGGGAGCCGAGGGGGCGCTCCCGGAGGCAGCCCAAGGAGGGGTGTGGCTGCTGCCCGGCATGTGCCGGGGACTCGCCGCTCCCCCGTCAGGGACCGCAGAGGGGTGGGCGGCACTGTCAGACAGCCCTGCCGCCCGCCCGCCCGCCGCGGCCCCTCGGCCTCCTGCGGGTCTGCGGCTCGGCAGCCTCTGGCCAGGTCGGAAAGCGGCAGCGGGGGCCAAAAGGGTTTTCTTGCAACGTTACAGACAGCATTGTGTTCGAGGCCTCTTTTACTGATAGCTTGGTTATTGTTTAGCCCCTTTTAAACAAGTCTGACTAGGACCGGAGGCAGTTAAATGCCACCCTGACATCCGATCCCGGCAGATCTCGGAAGCTCAGCAGGGCCAGCCCTGGTTAGTACTTGGATGGGGAGACCTCTTGGGAATACCGGGGGCTGTAGGTTCTAGTCCTGAGGACTTCCCTGTCACCGTCCAATCTCGCTCGGCCGTGGCAGATGGACCTCAGGAGTTAAAGGGTGGGGCCAGTTCTGCGCACGCTGTGCCTCACCTAAAAAATCCACTGCGCAGGCTGGAAGGGCACAGCCACGTGGGGAGAGCCCTGCCCAAATCTTCGTTCGCGAAGTTTGGCCATACATACAAGCAGTTTTCTCCTCTTACAGGTTGTTCATGAGAAAGATACAACTGAAAACTCCTAGTTTTGCTACATCAATTATTGAGATATCTTATAATGTTCATATTTTGTACATGTTTTGCCCCAGTAGTTTTGCAGCATTTTGCAAGCATTGTTTGGAATATCCATGTCTCCTCTCTGATTGCTGGAGCTTGTGAAAGAGATCCTTCCCTGGATTTGGTTTGGGAGTCCACACAGGATTTCATGTGATTATGAGGTCTAATTTGTCTATCTTGAATTTGTCTCTCAAATGTTTTCTCATTTAGTCATTTACTGCCATTTAACACTGTGTGATGTGCTGAGCCTCACAGAAGAGGAGTCCTGTGTTAGAAGGCAAGGTGGGTAAGAACCAGAAGGTGACTGGCTAGTCTGCAGCACTGTATACGAGAGACGGGTTTTGTTGACCCTCCCATCTGCCCTGGCCCACATCTCACCTGCAGTCTCTGTGAGGAACTGGTAACATCGTGGGTTAGATGATTTGTTTAGCTTGTTCCTAGCTGCAATGAATACCCTGGATTGCTTTAATGTGATACCCAGTTATTGTGATACACCTCTTCTGTTGATGTTCATTACAGACACCACTATGTGAAGATGCCAAGGTCAGTAGCCAATACTGACTGATTTTTGTTGTGATAACATACACAAATGCACTTGGGTGTTGATGAGGATGCTTTTATAGCATGGAGGCAACAGGCATCTGCACTGCCACTCCATGAGATGAAGAGGATTGACTGCAGTAAGGGGCAGACTATGGCAGGATGGCCTGCCCCTGATCAGGCCTGGAATCTGTGCAGAGAATGCAAGCTCTCTGTGAGGAGCAACTGGTAGTGACAGGATGTCATCTGGGGTTGCATCAAACACACCCTGCTTTTGGTAAGCTCCTAACTGGCCCATAAATTTGTGACTGGTAGTATGTCACTTTATACTATGAAAGCTTAATCCCTCTGATATAGTCAAGATGCAGGAATTCTGAGATTTGAGAAATTACTTGGGATTTGCACACTCCCTACAGATCTTAAGTGAGTGGCAAAGTATGAATGGTACTCTCAAAACACAAGTGAGCAAAATTTGTCAAGAAACACCCATGGTATGGATTCAGACCTTGCCTACAGCCTTACTGAGGAGCCACATACAAAAAGGCAGAGAGACAAAGTAAGTCCCTATGATCTCCATACTCACATAAGGGAAAACTCATTTGCAAAATTATTTAATGATTTATGCTCTACTTTGCAGAAACTACAGAGAATCATCTTGTTATCCAGACCCATAGGACTGAACACTCCTGTTCATCTGTTCCAAGGCAGGGACAGTGATTCTCTGCATGCTAACTGGAAAAGGGCCATCTCAAATACTGCTTGCTACTCTCACTGCAGTCAAGGTTGCTGGCAAATGACCCTGGATTTACTACTCCAGAGTTAAGAAGGCCTCTGCTCCTCGGGTAAGTGAAGCAACAGAGACTGTTATAGATAGAGCAAATGTGTTTTAACTACTCTTCTGCATGTATTGTCTGTATTATTGGTAAGCATGAATCAGGTTTGGAACCAAAATTTGCATTTGGCTCTATTCTAGTCCAAAATGTCATAAAAATTGCTGGATTTGTATTATGGATTTGGCTGAAATTTGGAAACAAACTCAAATTTGACATCATGTAACACTAAAGATGTTTCAAACCATTGGGTTTCAGAGATATCTTCTATAAACTTACTTCATGGTTACCAAACTGGACCTGGATAAAACAGAAGTTCATATTAGTTACATTCATCATTAGTGTTTGCATAATGGCTTATTGTATGAGTCAATGTTGTAGTAATTGATCATCTCTATCATTTATTTTTAAGTGGTAGAGACTAGACAAGTCAGAATTTTGTCATGTCTCTAAAGGGGAGAATGATGCCTTAAGATTTTTTGTATATTTGTTTATTTTAATATAGCTGTATAGTTTCTTGCACTTAAGGTAGCAACTGACACCTTCTAAACCCCATTCTCATGGTTTGTGCCACATTCTTGAAATTCTGTTAAATAGTCTAGACAAGAAAGAGATTTTAGCAGAGACATCTTGCTTGGGACACATGCACCTGGACTGGAATAAAATGATATACTGTGGTCAAAACAAGATAGAGGGCCCAGAACCCTTGGAAAGGCTCCAATGGGGCAGTTTTGAGAGTGGTACCCAGGGGCAAATGGTTTTTGGGTTGGATGTACCCACTAGATATGATAATTAGATAAAGCTGTAAAATTGTGAGAATTCTGTGCTAGTGTCCGCACCTATGTATTGTGTAGCACCTGAAAGTGCTTTCATTAAAGACCAGTTCTCAATATTGTCTCAGAAACTCTTTTCTCCCATTTTAGGCAACAAAACAAAGTAAGAAAGAAGAGGCTGAAATCATAGAAAAAAAAAATACGGCATTTATTTAACAACAAACTCATCTCATTGTAACTTAAGTGACTGGCTGCAGACCTGTACAGACACAGATGTTGGCTTAAAGGCTCAGCAATAGAAAAGATGAGTGACGTTATCAACTGCAACAAGGAGAATAGTGGGGAAGTAAAATGAAGAGTTCAGAGTTTTACCCTGTTGAGGTTAAAACTCTTAGCTAAACATTTTTCTAGACTGCCAGAGATCATGGCCAAAATAATCTAAACACTATGGCATCGATGAACTTAAACTGCAAACAACGGACATAATTTTTGAACTTATCTGTCTTTGACTACAATAATGTTAATTTTCTTCTGAGTAGCTTGTACCATGCTTATATGTTTTGGATTTGAGATGACAACAGTATTGATAGCACGCCTGTGCTTTATCTGTTGCTGAACGGTACTTGCACAGCATCAAGGACTTTTCAGTTTCTCACACTGCTCCACCAGCAGCAGGCTGGGAGTGCACAGGAAGCTGCGAGAGGACATAGCCAGGACAGATGAATCCAACTGACCAAAAGGATATTCCATACCATATGACACATCATGTGCAATATATAAAGCAGGGAGAAGAAGGAAGAAGAGGACAACACATTCGGAGTTAGGGCATTGATCTTCCCAAATCACTTTAATGCATAATGAAACCCTGCTTTCCCGGAGATGACTGAACACTGACCTGCAGATGGGACATAGTGAATTAATTCCTTGTTTTGCTTTGCTTGTGCAGCTTTTGTTTACCTATTTAACTGTCTTTATCTCAGCCTGTGACTTTTCACACTTTTATCTCCAACTGTCTCCCCCATCCCACTGCAGTGGAGTGGTGCTTCTCTGCTCACTGAGTTAAACAAAGTATGTTCCACAAATTCAAAAAACTCAGTTCAAAACCCACTACCTGAGACAATAATGTTTGGGAACACAAGTCAAGGAACGCTAAGGGAAGAAAATGAAAATAACGAATGGTACTAATTTAACCACAACCCTCCATTTTTCTGTGGGGATGAGGAAACTCAATTTTTTATTCTTTTGTAATGTGTACAACTGGCATTAGACTTATTAAACTAATAACAACAAAAAACCCCATCATAACAGTATTCTCAAGACAAAGCAGTCATAGATATGCTAGATGCAAAGAAAAAACTATAGTTCAGTTATAACCCCTAATTAAGTTCATCAACACATCAGTCTGAAGGGAGGCAGTGACATGCTATTTACTACGACATACTTGCTACTACAAAAAAAGCACATTGAGCGTATTAATTTGCTTCACAACATATGAAACATTAAATGTAAATGCATAGAAACCATATGCCTTAATGCATTCACTTAGGGCACAAGATGCCCACTCTCCTGTGCTAATTTCTAGTATTCATCCTTTGGAGGGGCACAATGGTAAGATGTGCCCGTGAAAGACTATTGGGATGGATTGGCTGTGAAATGTACTTACAACATAAAAAGTTAATTTTAAGAGTACTATTCCAATCAGCACCTCAGCAGAAAGCAGTTATGGCCAGCAATGTAAAAAAGAAAAGACAAAAATACAACCATGTGTTCAAGCACTGCTGCAAGGGATCAAGTTTTCAAAGTAAACTAAAGTTTAGGAAAATAGTTAGCACGAAGTACTTCAGTACCAAACCCTGTTATTGATACGCCACATGTGCTTTACAGCAAGACATAAATAGTCTTTAAATCATGGGTTTGGCAAAACATACACCATCATGTTTCAGGAAAAGAATTTACTAAAGAAACATCTTCAAAATATTTTGGGCAGGAAGAAGATAATAATACGGGAGGAAAACCAAAACTAAACCCTGACAGCTGACGGTTAACACAGCAGAAACACAAATTCAACCTCAACTTTTTAAGTATGCAGAAAGACATTTACTACATGCAACACAGCTGGCAGTGAGGAATGATAACATACTAAATTGCTCCGGGCTAATTTCAACTGCTTACATTTGCCACCTAACAGACCGTCAGTGTCCAGAGAAGATAGAGTAACTGAAACTTTAACTGGTGTGTCCTCTCACTTTAAAATAAAAAAAACCAACATTCAAAAAACCCACCACAAACCAACAACCTAAAAGAAAGAAAAAAACCCCAGAACATACATACAGATGATTTCAAAAGTAACTGTAAAAATCCCAGGAAATCCAAAAAATCTTCTTTACTAAAAGAGATGCTTTCTGAGAAAATTACCACATGAACACTAAAAATGTTTAACCAGTAATGATGGAATAGCACAGCTAAATAATCAGGTACCTCATACAAACGATTCAGTAACAAACCAATTGTATGGAGAACATGTCACATCTCCACAGGTGAACATTTAGAACGTCACGCTACAAACATTGTAGCTGCTGCTATTGACACACTCTCATGCAAGCACACTCGTATAGATAAAAAGGAAATAGCTTAACAGTTTTTGGTAAATTCTGTTCAATTTCTGTTTGGCCTATAATTGAACCTCTACCTGAACAGCATTGTATTATTTTGTAACCAAAACAAATAACAGGGGGGAAAAGATTGTAGAATATGATTCATCACAAATGCAACTACAGAAGACAAAAGTGTCTTTTAGCATCACTAGACTTCTAAGGTTGCTTCAGCCCCTATTGTGGTGAAAACAAAATGCATCTCCAGGAGTCCACAAAACCCAAATATCCTCATGGATTCCCCTTTTTTTTCAAATTAGTTGCATATATTATGATAATATTTTTATACGTGTACACAAATAAAATGCACATTTAAGCCTCTCAACAAAGCAATATTAGGTTCTTTCCAGCTTCTGTTATGTTTTCTACACCAATACTGCACAAACCATGTCAGACTAAGAGACTACTAGAGATTTTTAAAAGAACATAAGGTACAAAAGAAAGTAAAAATACACAATTTTAGTGATTTGCTAGGCCCTATTAACCAGTAACACAATACAGTATTAAAACATTACTATATTGCAGCTAAAAAGCTTACAGCAGATAGCAATTCTCCTCAGCTTTTCTAACACACATGTGTGCTGAATGTAGGACTCAACAGCACATGAATTTTCCAATTAAACAGAGTTTAACATTCAAGTTAACATAAAGACTCAACTTTTTTCGGTAAAATGATATTTAAAAAACATTAAAATTGAAAAACTAGACTAGACCAGAATATTTCATTTGGAAAGGACCTACAGAGCAAACCTTTGCATTGGAATGAGCAGGAAAATGCAGTCTGTAAGTGCAATACCTCACAAGAAACACCACCATAATTTTGCTAGTCTTTATGTACATAACCTTTATTTTTTCAGTCAAATCCATGCTCCCAAACACCTCCAATTATAATTCTATTTTAAAAGAGCAACAAGTCCCAAACCAAAAGCAGCTAACAACTGTTATAAAGACTGAAGAAATCTGAAGAAATCAAGGCTTTCAAGCAATCAAATTAACCAACAATTGACACAAATTTCATCAATCTAAATTTACTAAACAAAGCTTCTGCAAATTCTTTAATATTGGCAGGGCAAAACTGAAGTGTTTCAGCAGCATTCCTCCAATAAATTTTGAAGTGTATAATAAATAATAATGGCCAATCTTCGCAAACGAAGATTTGGGAAGGGCTCTCCCCACGTGGGTGTGCCCTTCCAGCCTGCGCAGTGGATTTTTTAGGTGAGGCACAGTGTGCGCAGAACTGGCCCCACCGTTTAAGTCCTAAGGTTCATTTGCCACGGCCGAGCGAGCTTGGACAGTGACAGTGAAGTCCTCGGAACTGTCACAGCAGCCAGTACTAACCGGGGCTGACCCTGCTGAGCATCCGAGATCTGACGGGATGGGATGGCAGGGAGGCATTGAACTGCCGGGGACGGTCCCTACTGAGACTCAAACTCACGACCTTGGGATTCAGAGTCCGGAGTGCTCTCCATTACACCACGGGACCGCCCCAATTTTGAAGTGTATGTACATAAATATATATATATAAGTTAAAGTATGCATAAAACATCCCTGAGCTAAATAAGCATTGCATTACTGAGCATAAGCAAGGGTGTAAGGGAAGACTTTGTGTCAGTTGTGAGAAGCTTAAAGACTAACCTAAAGATAATTTTTTTCCAGAGGGTGTATCATTAACAACTATTAAGTGTTCTTTAATCATCCAGTTGAAACAACCATTGTAAAATGCAATAAAGTTGGCTGGCTCTCCTTCAGCCAAAATGGCTGGAAAATAAAAGCTATCTAATTTCTGCTTAATAGCAGAAATCTTACATTCAAGTCCTCACTGAAATTTTCTTTGACCTCAGTCAGGCCACTTCACAGAGTCCAAACACAAACACAAGCTTTCCTCCTCTGAAGGATCTAAACTAAGAGAGGCAACTAGCAACAAAGTAATGGTCACTTTGACAGGAGTATGAACTTACTGCCATTTTAGAATATATTGCCATTGTAGTAGTACTATTTCAAGCCAGTTAAAATTATGTAGCAAGCACTTGCTTTATAAAACAGGCCACACTAAAGCCATTATAAATGTATATACTTATCTGTATTTGACAAAACATCTCAAAGAACACACTGAGCCCATCTGATACTTCTGCTAGTATGTACATAGGTAAAAGAAGAGTGAAGGCACTGGCATTCAGGGAAAACTGTGAGGTGCACAAGCAATAATAGCAGCAATTCAAATGGATAGGGATGTTTGTTAGGATTAGGTTATACAACAGAAAAACTGCATATTTGAAGACAGCAAAAATGTGAAAACCGGAAATACCTTACTTTGCAAATACAAAGCTTTGATACTGAAACAGTACAGACTTCCAGTTTTATCCACTCAGAATACGTGGTACAAGAGACAACATTTCAACAACACGAATTTTCTCCTTGCCCTCTTAAGAGGCCCATACGTCTAACTAGTGTTTTACAGACCTTCATAGCTACACTAGACATTATGCCATTAGTAATTATTTTCAAATATTTCTGTGGCCACAAAGCAGAGACTATGAATTAGGCACAGAACAGATTTTTCTTCCAAACCCACCTTGAACTGGCAAGTCTATTTCCCACTGGTAGTAGGACTGTAACAGACACTTAACACTGTTATCTGAGCAAAGACAGCTGTATGCTAAATTGCAGAATTAGATATGTTTTTCTGTTTCCTTTCATAAAATTATTAGGCTGGCACTGGTGACAAAAACAAGTTTCTCTGTTCTCGCCTCTCAATGCACACACATCTTTGTGCAACCCTTCACCTCCCACTGTCACAAGCACAATCACAAGGTAAGCCAGATCAGGGAATTAGTCCGGATTACAACAAACCAGTTTTGCCAAGTTAATTTTAACCCAGAGTGAGTCTCTAATCTGTTACTGCGAGAGACTATATAAATATTATGTCAACGTGGCAGGGGGAACAAGCACACCAACAGCACAGTCTCCTTCGGAGCCCAGTGCTCATGACACCGCAGCCTGTATCACATGAGGAAATGCAAAGCACTGCTAGTTCTGTTTCAAAGCCAATTACTGCATCCTACTCAACACGTGATATTCATCCTTTCAGACGACAGCCAGCACAAACACCTTCCAAATGTGATACTAATCTTACTTGTGACTTTCAGATAATCTCTACAATGTTTGGTTTCCTTGTCTACACACAAGCATTTTCATACTGCTTGCAAGTGCTTCATTAACATTAAAGTCAGGTTTGAAATAAAAACATTCACTGAGGCAGGCACTGGTCATGCCCCACGAAGTGCAGAGTACAATTTATCAGACTTGAGGCAAAAAACTCTACATCAACTATTGCAAACAGGTTGCACTATATCATGCTTCAAATTAGTCTTCTTGGAGCACAGGAAAAATTTTATTACTGCTCATAAGTAAATTTGTTTAGGTTTTTTTTAATTCTACTTCCAAGATATTTTTCTAGTCACAAACATTTTTACTGACAGATTAAGGGGCTTCAGATTTGCAATATATATAAAAATCAATATTAGACTCCTGTCATAAACTGTATTATCTTAACCTCCAATTACTGTATCTGGTACTGTTATCTACCATAGCAACTAGATGCACCCAGAAAACACTTTAAAGCATCTCTTTAGAAAATACTTGGCATTTTCACTGCTTTTGTAAAAAAACATTTTTGATAATTTCTGTTTAAGTCTACCAGGTGGCTGAAGTTCTCAAATTGCAATGTTTTGACCCCAGTATGGAGAAAGGGTGAAGATCCTGAGTAGTACCTTGGCTGCCATCAGTCTGACAAATGAGATACTGCAGGTGATTACTACGTGATAGCAGACAACTAGATGATTATTAAGTATTCCTCCTCTCAAAAGTCCTACAATGCACATTAGCTGCATTCACCAGTATTAAACATCTGCCATTTCCTTGCCAATAGCTCAATATATCCTGTCTGCTCTGTATAAGGAGTCTACCTTCTTTGCTTTGACCTCATAAACATCAATTAAGAGAAGCATTAACATTTACGCCCATATAAAGTTAGCATTTTCTACAACTGTAAGAGACACCAGTTGAATTATTGTGAAATCAAAAACCATGGAGCACATGATGAATTCAAAACTATGTCTTTAAAAAAATACAGGACCCTTAAGGCAAAAGTCAGACAAGTATCTGAACACCGTAGAACGACTGCACATCTTATTTCCTTGCATTTACCAGTATCCTTACACTTAGCGCTTTAGTCCCGGGATTAAACTATACAAAGCTCAGAAGTAGGAACAGAAGATTACAAGAAAAAGCATGAGCACCAGACTGAGGAACACATGGGGTAAGAAAACACACACAGGCCTACAGAGGGGGAAAAAAGAACTATACGTTCCCTGTCATACACTCTGAAAAGAAGTTGGTAATTGCAAATATGTCAAATATCAATGTTAACAGCCCACGTTTCCAGCGTCTGCCATAAGCAAACTGGGAAAGTTATGTTATTCTCTCAGTTTCTTATGTTAATTCCACTCCTAGACACAGCCTTTTTTGGATGGGGGAGGAGGAATAAGCCCTGCTGTCAAGTCAGAGTGGAAAAAAAAAAAGACCCAAAGAAGCCACCCAAGCTAACCTCCTCGTGCTTTGCAAACTAAAAACGGTGACTCCAAGCTGTCCCTACGATCCAGCCATGCACATCACAGCTCAAGGGCCAGCAGAGGCTGAGAGCACAGGAAGGTGCCGGTTTCGTGTCACCCGCATCCTCAGCATCTCCGCAGAGAAACAATGGGCAGCGCCCGGGCGCAACGGGGAGCCGCTCGCACAGAGCCGCCGCCAGACCCGGCACTTCCCGGCAGGGAGTGTCCGCCAGGGCCGGGGCGGGGGCTGCGGGTTCAAGGCGGCAGCCCCTCCCTCCGTCGCTGCGGCCCCGCACGACCACCGCCCGCATCTCTCCGCCCCGGTGCGGGGCAGGCCAGCGCGGCACCCGCGGCCGTAGGAGCAACAGGCACCCCGCTGCGGCCCCGGGGCCGGCCGGCAGCTCCGGGAAAGGGCTCCCCGAGGGGCTCCATCCGCCGGGGGGAGAGCTCGGGAACCGGGTGGGGCGGCACCGCACCCTCCAACCTCCCGGCTTCCCCGGGAAGGTGCTGCCTCCCTCCAGATACCGAGGCCGCCTACACGGCGATGGCAGAGAAGATGACCGAAAGAGGAGGGGGGAATATAAGGCAGGGCAGCTAAAGGCAGGCCCAGCACATGGGGAGGCACTGAGGTCCCTCGCTCGGGCGACCCTGGCAGCGGGATCCGCGGGTGTCCTGCGCAGCCTGTCTGGAGAGACCGCCAGTTCTGGACACGACAGGCCCGGCCGGAGAGAGGTCCGGCCGGGGGGTCAGCACGGACAGGCTCCATCACACGCTCCATCCTCCCCGGGGGCATGGAGCTGGGCCGCACACTTGGGCCGGACGGAGTCCACAGCCCCCGCGGGAGGGGAGGGCAGCGGGCACAGGTAATTCCCCCCCAGAGGGCCTTGGGAGAAGGGGCGCCAGCGCCATCTGCACCGTAAGCGCCGGCCAACGAGCGGCGGAGCCCGCGCGGCACCTGGGCGGCCGCCGCGTTACATCACCGCCCCTTCCCTCCGGCCGTGCCTTCCTCTCCGTCCGTCCCCCGGGGCGCGGCGGCGGCCACATGGCAGCGGCAGCAGCACCCGCGCTGGCCGCCACGGGGGCGGGAGGAAGATGAGCAGGGCGGCTGCCGGGAGGGAGAGAGGGAGGAAGGAAGGTGGGCGCACCGGGCCGCTCCCAGCCGGCGGTGGGAGGGGTGGCGGCGGCCGCCGGCGCTGCGCGTCTGGGCCAGGAGGGAGCCGTGGCGCGCGTTACCTGCCCGGGTGGCTCCCCAGCTCCCTGTCGCTCAGTGCCGCCGTGTAAATCCTGCGGTATCTGTCGGCCAGGGCCTTCCCGGAGAGCAGCAGCTGGTAGCGGCTCCGGCAGCCCAGCGGCGGCGCGGGCAGGGCTCCCAGCCCGCCGGCCGAGCCCTCCTCGGGCCCCATGGGCCCCATGGCCGGAGCGGCGCCGCCGGAGGAGGAGGAGAAGCCGCGCTCGGCCCCGGCGCAGGCGGCGGCGGCTCCCGNAGCAGGACCGTGCGCCGCCGGGACCGGGGAGGGCGGGGGACGGACCGCTCGCTTCCCCCTTCCCGCTACGGGGTGTGTGTGTAGAGGGCGGGGGGCGGAGACCGGCAGTGCCGCTTCCCCTCTGGAGTTTGTGCTCGGCGCTGCCACCTCCCTCTCCCGCACGGCCGCCCCGGCACCGCCTCC
>VWZD01011590.1:416353-429903 GCA_013396695.1 Sakesphorus luctuosus
AAACCAGCTATGCATTACATGAAGACAAAAACAGTTGAAGAAATATTACAAGGGCAAAATCTGCAATCACCCTGAAGAGCAAGAAAATTTGTGCAGAACAATGATACCAACAGCACTGAAGTGTATGAATGAAGCAGGAAAAACTCAAAGAACAAAAAAAAGAAACTATTCAAAATGCACAAACCCCCTCATACTAGCAATGTTTTATAAGATATTATTGCTTTGAAAATAGTATACAGCTTAAAAGGAAGATCCACGGTGGCTTGACATTCAAATCTGTCAGATTCAAAGAAAGCTTTGAATCTGGACTTTGGGTTGAAACTGGAGTGAGACTTAGAAACTTCAAATCCTTTCCAATATAACATGGAATAATGTTAACTGGATTGTCACATAGGATGAAGAAACAAAGACTAGAATGTAAACCCTTTGAAAAGTCTTACCACAGAAACACAGGAGTGGAAAAATCCACTGGGATCCTCAAGATCAGTCTTCTACCAGAAATGATGCAAGGTACCCGAGAAACTATAAATTCTGCATCCTTTACAAGAACATGTGAACTCTATTAGAAACTAAATCGGCTTGTCAGAGAAAAAAACAAACCCTAGCAGTACAAACATGTTAATCCGCAATCTTGGGAATCCAAAAACCAAAAATGGGATGAGATTCTATTTCTATTCTTTTGCATTTCCATATTTCCACACAAGACTGAAATCACTTTATTGAGACTTCTCAAGTGGATAAAACAGGTCAATTTTAAATTCAAATTCCAGACTCAGAGACGAATGCCAAGGATATATTTAGAACAATGCGTTGTCAGTGAAATCTTTGAAAGTCTAGCTAGAAAACTAAAGGGATGGTGCTGTGATCACAGAGGGAAAAAAGAGTCTAGGATGCAACTGCTTAAAACCTCTCGTAGTTATCCATGGACATATTTTTAGTAATTGTTTTTTTGAGCAACTGTAAATTAAATTAAGCCCTTTCAGGCTTTGTATTGTTTATAAAATGCAGAGTGCTGGGGTTCAGTTACTTTAATAGCTCAGCAAACTTGCTCCGCTGTAAGTTCAAACACCCAGAAACTTTCTACACATGAATCATCACATAGCATTTACTGAGCTCTGAGGTATGTGCATATACCTGTTGCTGCATTAGCCACATTATTCCCTGTAGGATTTTTTCCCCTGTAATCTTATAATTACTAAGGACTACTACATTAGTTACTTAACAGGTGATTTTTTCCCTAATATGTATCAGTAAGGCAGCCAAAAAGAACTTTCCATTTCAACTGGTCCTAAGAACAAGCACTTTTCCCAGTATTTCTAGGGCTATATAGTAAACAATTAAATGAAGAGGCAATCTCCCAACACACAGTTTAGTATTCTATTTATATTTTAAAGGTTTTAGATTTCCAAAGCATTTGGGCAAAGCATACTTGGCCATTATTTGTGGGAGATTCTACATCTCTACTGCTTCCCATACAAGGCTCTGCATCCGAAGTTAAGGATTTCACTAGTTCTGCTATGATGTAGGGCAGTTTATCATACAGTTTAGTTACAGGCTTATAGTACTTTGGGAATCAGCTCTTTATTCTGAAGGCTTGTGACCAATCTGGTAAGACTGGGAATGGATCTCACACAACTGTCTTCCTCACTTGTAGGTTTCCTTTCCACTTCCGTTCCATTCTGCTTGAGTCCATTTAATTATCTTCTTTTCTTCACTGTATTCTTGTGCTACAAGTGACTTTACTCATCTGTATTTGAAAGCATCAGAGGCTGTGCCTACAACAGTTTTGAAGGCTTTGAAGCATTTACCTCGCATCACAATCTGCTATAAATTAGTCCAAATTATATGTTATTGTATGTTTTACCTTCTTCTGCTTGCTTTTTCTTAAAGCTTTCTCATGATTAATACTGAGGCCTAATTTCTGGAGGCTGTAATCTCAGGTCTTATTTTTTAGTGGTTAGGTGTAATTTGACATCTACAGGTGCAAGATCCATGAAGTGTTTATAGCATGTATACATGTCAGAGTTGGAAGAGTTTTAAGATAAGGAATAATTATGAGAGCAGAGAGGTTAACATAATCAGTCTTTGGAAAGATTTATCCTAGTTTGTATGTCTGACAACTAAGTAAAACTTCTTGAGAAAGTACCCTAACAGCTGTTACAGTCTACTACATTGTCCTCCATTTTAGTCTTTTTAAAATTGCTTCTGTTTTAGAGGGAGGAACACCTAAAGATAGAAAAATCAAGAAACTTAACAAGAGAGGGGTGATATGTGAAAGGAAAATCTAAAATTCCTGCAGATGGTTAAAAATCTCAAGGAATAAATGATAGTAAAGAGAGCTATGACAAACAAGAAACAGTAAGCCACACCAAAGTACAGTAATATACTATTCTGGTTTCATCTGGGATAGAGTTACTTTTCTTCTTGCTACCACGTGCAGTGCTGTGTTTTAAATTCAATATGAGAATAATGTTGATAACAAAGTGATGTTTGAGTTGTTGCTGAGCGGTGCTTACCCAAAGTCAAGTACTTTTCAGTGTATCATGTTTTGCTAGTGAGCAGGTACATGAGAAGCTGGAAGTGAGCATGGTCAGTTCAGCTGCTCTGAATGGTCCAAAGGGGTATTCCATACTGTAGAACATCATGCTCAGTATATGAACTGGGGGAGCTGGCATTGGCCATTGTATCACTGAACACTTGTTTCTCTTGGTATTTATTCCTCTCTCTCTCCTTTTCATTACTATTATTATTGTTGTAGTTACTATCATAATAATAATTGTGATGTTTTGAATTGTTTCAATTATTAAACTGTCCTTATCTCAACCCACGAGTTTTACTGGTTTTTTCCTGATTCGTTGCCTCAGCAGAGCAGGACAGGGCATGGAAGTGAATGGCTGTGTGGTACTTAGTCACTGGCCAGGATTAAACCATGACATATACATACACTCAAAAAAATGTCTGCATCCATCAACATTTCTTACTTAGTACCCAAATGCCACTGACACACTTACATAAAGTTATTTTCTTGGAGTATTTGCCTCACCTTGAAGCACCCAGGCCCTTTTCATTCCATTAACACTTTAGACAGATGTTAGGAAAATCTACAGGAATAAGGGTTTTTTTAGAACTAACCAATCATAGAGATGAACCACATCAAGAAGTCTAAAACCCCTGACTCAAGAATCGAAGATTTTTTTAAAAATTTTTTCCCCTTGAACTGTCCTGGTACTTAGAGATCTCTTAAAAGAAGAGGACAAGAACACTAAATTTGTGCTGTTATCACAAGTACAAACAGAATGACAGCAATAATTACTCTGTAATTACTTTAATGTCACTCCTTAGATAACAGAAAGGACTGCAGTGCCAGACAGCCAAAGATGAAATATCATTAGTTATGCTCTTATACAAAAATAGGTCTCATTAAGTAAATCTTCATTCTCTCTTTGACAGAAATACAGGTATAGGTTTCCAGGTTAGTACTACACAATATTCCAACTCAGACATCAACACCATGTAGAACATTAAAATGAACAGATTATTAACTAGCTGATAAACAAGTACTTCTTGAGATGTATCAGTAAATGTGCTTTATCCTTATTAATAGAATTTACTTCTACCACAAAGAATGCTATTGCAATTGACCAGATTCCTATTTCACTCTTACATTATAGAACAACTGAAAAATTAATGCTTAAAAAAAATAGAAAACCCACAAAAAACTACCCAGAAAGCTACTTAATGTTTTAATTTTTACTATCAAGTTACTTAGTATTCTACAAGTAGAATATGCTTTCTAATACAAATATTAAGAAAAATAGTTATTGCATCTGTTACTGCTGTTTGTGTGTGCGTGTGTGTGTGCGCGCGTGTGTGTGTGTGTGTGTGTGTGTGTGTAAAAGCAAAACAGGGCACAAAAGTAATACAGTTGTTATAGCTTCCAGCTCTGTACAACTACTGCAGTGAAACAGAAAGTTTTATTCAGTTTGCCCAGCAGACAAAAAGCACCCTGCTAACCTTCCTTTCATTTTCTCACTCCCAATAACATTGTTCTCTCTGAGCTTGCACTGCCTTTAAGATGGGACTGCCTTAAGCTGGGAATCATTTATCTTACTGGATTCACAGCTGTGTACTACTCTTTCTCAAAGCGAGGCAGGCTAATTTTCTAGAGTTGGTAACATCTAAGCACAGTGATATCTCAAAAAATACTTAAAGTAATCCTTGGTTACAGAATGGGGAAGTGAAAAGGAGTACAAGTGGTTCTATGTTTCTACAACATGTTGTTAAGTTACACCTATTTCTGCTGCCATTGCATTTGGTAAAAGTACTCCTACTTGAGTCTAGATTGCCATGAAAAGATTTGGATAGAAACATCCTTCAAGTTGCAATACAAAGGTGCTTAGCTGGAACAAGGATTATATCTGACCCTATCCATTGTCCATGCCCCAAAGGTCAGCAAATAGGTGCAGGTTCTTATAATATTGTGTATTTGTTGATATATCAAAACTGTTATTCATGTATATATTTTATATATTTCATGAAGATATGGGCATCTATAAGATCTGGTCACAAAATATAAAGTTTTAAAAATAGCAACTTTTAAAATAGCAACTGTGTAAACTACATATAATGCTTATTGCAATAGTGCAACTAGGAATCAAAGATGATGTTGTCTACATATTCTGTGGAAAATAGTGTTCACCAAATCGCTTTCCTGTTATATGAATTTAATGCCAGGCTAATATTTTGTGTTGTAGAAACCATGAGACTTCAGGTGAAGGAGCAACCACGCATTTTAAGTAGAGATTTATTTGTTTGAATTACATCTGTATCTGTTTATACACCCTACATTTTTATAGTCTACAGAGCAAAAAGTAGGATGAATTTATATATTAAAGAAACTTTTTTTTTGCGATTGACTACTGAGTAGCTATAAAGCAAGTGCATTTTTAACCATTTTGTTTAATTTTGAACACTCTACTTTTTTAAAAACTGGTGTAGCATATTTACTAACTAAAAAACCACCCAAGCAACATAAATACGAGAATGATATTCAGCAAGGCTTTACCCAGAAATGAATCATCAGCTTTGTGAATGTTATGTCTGTATAAATCCATATAGATAGAATCCAGTTGAAGCAACATACAAAATAAGTAGTCATATACAGGTATACTATCCCCACTCCTTGCTTCCAGAGCCACTCACAGATGATGTGAGACTAGGACTACTTTCAACATAGTGCTCAGAAATAGGCTGGAAGCACCATATGTAACTGTTGAATTTGGGATAACCTGACAACATTCTTAAAAGCTCATTCCACTCAAAACAGTTATTGAAATAATTATTTCAGAGCAACAATGTATAACATGGATTTAGTTAGTTACATTTTAATGACAGTTTCAATTCTGCTCACAACAGTCACACTTGAAATAAGAGGGATGACCTACAACCCCTTCTCTAGAGTAGTCATTAAAAGGGAAAACTTTTTAAATCTAATTTTATTCATCTAAAGGGTAGTCACCTCAGACGAATCTGGTTTAAATTTTAAGTACATATCTGTCTGTCAATAGCAGTTAATAATCAATATCCTTCAGGCAGGATTCCCTCATTTTAGCCACCTGTGTGTGTGTATTAGCTGTGTCGCCTACATTAGATAAGTCTCAGTGGATTAATAATTCCACTAATATAGTGGAGGGGTATTTCACGCTCACAGGAGCAAGGCTAGGAAAGCGGCGAGCAGCACGCGGCGGAGCTCCCTAGGATCATGCCCCTTAGAAGCTGGGGTCGGCTCTTTCCGCACCCGGCCCGGCGACCCCTCCGGACGGAATAGATCCACACCAGGTGAGAGTCCACGAGGAAAAACATCATTTTAATGGAGCGCGCTCGCTTATAAGGGGGCGCGCACAAAGTTCCCGGATGAGGGCGGGGAAGAGGGGCGGAGATGGGGAGGAGACGAGGAGGAGTCACGCACTCCATTGGGTGCATGCAAACGAAGGGGAGGAGGGGAGGGAGGAGCGGCACAGGGACCAATAGGGAGAATGAGGTCGGTGGGACAAATCCAGGGGTTTGTGGGAACAATTCCAAGGGATTGTGGGAAGAAGAAACTTGGATCGTAGCCATCTTTTAAGGGTACAGTGTCCATCCGCAAAGCCTCATGGTCCCGATCCTGTCGCTGCACGCGCTGCTGGGGTCCCGGGCCTCAGTGTCCTCATCTGCCCGGCGCCTGTAATTCCTTCTCAGTCTGGTCTCCTCCGACAGATAAGCCCTTTCCATAGTAAATGAAAAGACACAAGTATCTCCAAAAAGCAATTAATCCTGCTTGTTTTTATTGTGGAATGAATTGCCCTCTGGATGCGTCCACATTTTAATTAAAGTTTGAAACAGATAAATAGCACATAAAAGCTTTAGACATCTTTTAATCAGGCAGTTATGGTGCATTTTCCAGTTACTTAACTCATCTTGATGAAATGCAAAGTAGCAAAGTATGAAAGTAGATGTGGTTTATAGTGCTAGAAGATGTTAGAAGGCCATTTACTTGGAGTACAGGTGAGCATCAAATGCAATTTACCTTTGACTAGAACTCTGTTATGCTGTAAGAGCAAGTAAATTCAAAATATATTTATCCTCTTTAGCCGTTAAATTCTTACTCAGTCACTTTCACTGAAGTTCTCAGAACAAGCCTTATTAATCTCATTCCTTGACCTCAAGAACAGAAAAAGTTGTATTTGAGAGTACAAGAATCTGCTAATCAGCTACTGTCATTTTGTTTCCCACACTAGAGTACCTTTAGCTAAAGCTCTATCCTAGTGTCCCAGCGTAGTACTCAGACCTTAATTATTAGAAAGCTCCTGGCTGCAGCTCATCTTATTAATTTTTCCATTGCACTGGTTTTTTTGTTTGTTTGTTTGATTTGGTTTAGGGTTTTGTTTGTTCTTTTGTTTTGGGTTTTTGTTGTCATTGTTCGTTTTGGTTTTTTTTGAAATATAGGATCTGCTTTTGACTAGTGCTTTACATTGCTGGGTCAGCTGATCCCTTAACTTGTCCCAGTTTAAGGAAGCTCTGCAACAAATTTTCTTTGCTTCTAAAATTTATAATTTTGGTTTTGCTAGATGTTTTTTACCTCATGAACTTGCAAAATTTTACTTCTGCTATGTTCTGAGAAAAATAGAAAAGCTGGGGTTTAATTTATTCTTGTTGGAATCAGAACCTCAGCTATGTTTATGCTGAGGCTGCAGACTATGTAGCCCCATGCAATTTTTAGATATATGTGAAGATAAGGTTATCCCTGTCGTGGAGTCAACTTTTCCCTAAGATTAAAGAACAGTCCAAGAATAACTCATAAAAATTCAAGGCCTTCTGAAATTTTTTTCCTTAGCAACAGCTCTGTGTAAAAATTATGAAGCTGCCAAGGCTATCTGGCTTTGCAGAAGTGCAGTGGGCAAAAAAGTATGTTTAAGAAGTTGGTTTTATTTGGATAAAATTAACTGAGTTATGGGCATGCTGATAAATAGAAGTTAGCTCACTAGCAGGAGGACTCTAGTTATTATTTAAAAAATCATACTTGATGTCTAGTAAGAAAAAGAAAGCTGTATCTTTATGAAGCTGGAATGTCTTGAATGCTTAGTAATTTGTATTTTAAAGCACCTAAGTTCAAAGTTAAGTTGTATTAGTAACTTAGATATGGTGACCTGGTAATAAAATCTAATTTGAAGTCAGTTTAAATGAGTGTAGCTAACAGCAGATAATCTAATGTATTATAAATATATTGGAAATTAATATGGTGGGTAGTTTAGAAAGTCTAAAAGGTATGAAGACTAAATAAATATATTTCTTTTAAGAAATATGTTTCCCCATCATTTGTTTATTAACACAAAACTATGCTTTCTGCTGGGTCATTTTAGAGGTAAACAAGCAACCAGGCTGGAATTTTGATTCTAGTAATTAAATAAATTAAAAACAGTTTCTTGATTTTTACTGAATGAAACCTATAACATCCTTCAATAATGGTAAAGTGACTCGACCAGACTGAATGCAGTAAGGAAACAAGTGTTGATTGAGTCCTAGCTAGTTGATACCCGAATTGACAGCCAAAATTTTAGTTTTAAACTTTGGTTCTCGGTAAAGGTGGATCAGCCATCACTGCAATTTGGAAAGGTATCTCCTCTTTATTTTCTTATTTAACTCCCTTTCTGCTGTACTGCTAGCACATAAAGCAATCTCAACTGTGGAATGTGGGGTCATGTCCCAGTGTCTGGGTCCAGCTACAAACTCCAGGTACATTCCAGCTTCATATCAGTTAGAGAGCAAACCTTAACCCCTTTCCTTCTCCTGTTTAGGAAAGCATAGTGAAAAAGAGACTTATTTGTGTATCAACCATACAGCTAGTGCTCACAAATATTGACATGCAGGAATTTTTTTAGAAACTATGAAAACATGCCTTGCAACATAATTTATTAGGCAATTACAAGAAACAAGGACACTCAATAAGAAACAGTTATCAAGGACAGAGAGAGAAATGGATTAGTAAATTTTTTAAAATATTAGCAAATTAAAGACAGATCAGCCAGTCAGTCTGATAAAACTAACCAAAGAAATATATTTGCAAACTGGAATAACTAACTGCTTTGGGCAAAACTGACAACAATTATGTTTTGAAAAAAATGTTGACATCCTAATTAAGGTTGGCATCCTTTTAAGATTGCTGGTGATGACAACAGTGGAAAACTTTGGACTGCTGAACTTGAAACCATGCTTCATCTGATTATTTGGTTTACTTATATGGAAGAAATGGAGATATTTCTGCTTTTTTCAGCTTTGCTTTCTAGTCTGCAGATTGCAGTTCATTCTGTGAGAGCCAACCATAGTTTAACCAGCCAGTGTGTTGAAATGTTTTAGAGTCCAAATTTTTCCAAACTAATTTTAATCAAATAGCCAAAGATCCAGTATTGGGAATGTAATTGCCTTGACTCTTAACAGTGGATGTCTCAGATACCAGGTGGGCTAGTTTGCTGTCTGGAGGTGCTGTGGAGGGTACATGAGTCTTCTGTCTCTTCGTCCATGTCTTTAAACAGAAGATATGATGGCATAAATTGCCGGTTTGGTAATAGATAACAAAAAAACACAGACTGTTTCTGGTGTCATTCAAGCTACAGGACTTTCTGAAACACTTTCCTGGTTTCAACACTAGAAAGATGAATTCTTAGTCTGATAAGAGAGGCCTTTTAATTAGTGTCACAACAAAAAGCATCTTGCTGGAGTATTTCCCACAAAAGAAGCCTTCTTCCTGTCTTTCCATTCAGAAGAAGTTCAAACTGAAGAGTTTGAGTTAATGAGGAAATCTGCATGATTAATCTGTTTTATATACACGGGATATACATGTGGAATTCTTGTTGAAACACACAGTAATAGTTGCAACTGCATCCAGCTTCCCACACCTTATATAAAATAGATTCAGCTATGTCACTAATGAGTCTTGTGATCTGGACCCTGTAGTCCCAAACAGAGGTGTAAAGACCAGATTCTCCATAGCACTATTTGTTGTGATTGTTGCTCCATTTGAGGGGAAGAATGAGTTCATCTAACTATGTCCCCTGCATAAGAAGCGTGGGAAGAAACAGCAAAATCGTAAGACAATTAATGGTTTTGGTTGCACGTAGTCTCCTGTGTTCCTTCATAACATATTCTCCAGGATGTTTTGATGCTTTCAGCTTTTATATTAATTTATATTTTTTAAGTGGTAGCCTGAGATGTTACTGGCTCAAGATCTGACTACACACAAGCCCCTCTGTTGCAAAAGTATTGAAAGAACTGATGGCCTTTGCTAGGAGTGAGTGCTCTCATGGCACAAACACAGAGTTGTTGCCCAAATATAACTGATAAGCATCATTTGAGATGCCCTAGAGAATGCAGGATGTCTTTAATATTCCTTACAGAGGATGTGCAGATGTGACACAAGTGCTGTGAGAAACCTGCACCTCTCTTGAATGTCAGCTGGAGGCAGGAAGGTACCTTGTTGACTATTCAAATGAATACATGTTTATGATGGATCTCAAGTCAGTAGACTGACATGGCAGAATTCTGTCATAAACAGAAACAATCTCTGGACATCTTTTTTGGAGCCAACAGATCATTCAGCATAAGTCAGAGACAGGGAAGCTGAAGTCTGCCTCAGTGGCTGACATTGAGATAGCTCTGCTTGAGGTGATTCTTGCTGCAACTCTTATCCCAAAGATGATAATAGACTGTGAGATATGAGGCCTTAGTAATGTAACTGGTTCTATAAACTGTATACTGTGCGGGTTGCTCCATAGTTGAGTGAAAACTACAAGTTGCCTATGAAGTCCCAGAGCAGATTGCTTTAATGGATTTGGATCTGTTAAACCCCAAAAGATTAGACTATTTGGATACTAATGATTCATGGTAGTCCTTTGTGGGAAGTCCCTTTCTCTAGTCTTGTGCAAGTTTAACACAGACTTTCTGAGACTGCTTGGGGCTGTCTGAAACTAGTCACCTGAGCACTGCTCCATGGTAAGATTTAGTAGTCCAAAAGCAGTTTACTCAAGATCTTTGCTCCTTTTAATGGCCTGAAAAGGTCAATCTGATAATTTCACCACAACTTGAATTGTGCAACAGTTGTCCAGGAATGCAAAGAAAGAGGGAACCAGTGACTTCTCACTCCATATCCCCAAAAAACCTAAGGTTGAGTTGAATTATGGGGATGCATGTGCTGTGTCTATTTTGCCTGCTGAGTCAAGAAGCTCAGTGCAAGCCATGCAACTTGAAACTGCTGCAAGACAACCCTTTCCTGGCTTGGCAATTTTCTGCATTGCTCTTTAACCCAGACAAACAGCATGAAGCTCAGCTAAGGAATAAAGTTCAAACCATCCCACTGGACTTTTAAAATCTACCCATATCTTAAGGGAAATCCTGCTGAAAGAGTTGAAAAGTACATAACTAACCTCTTCATAAAAGAATTTATTTTACTTTTGTCCATGTTTCTACTTTGACTGGCCTTGATGGTTCCAGGAAAGTAATATAGAGGGAAATCTGCAACAAAGCCTTAGAAACCTTTGAAATGCTGTTCTGTCCACAACTACACAGAACTTTCCAAATGAGTTTGTCTTACAAACAGTCGCTTCAGAGACAGAGAACAGCACATGTTATCCCAGAAGGGTAATGGAGAAGGGCTCCTGATCTATTTGTGAGTCAGAGGCTGTTCACATGGGAGAATGCTTGCTGAAGGAGTGTTTACACATTTAATGGGAACAAAACAGATAAAATATTCTTACTGAAGTTGTAAACTCATGTCCAAAATAGTCTCTCCCTTTCCTGAAATTACCAAATGTAATTGGGACAGTAATGAACAGATTAATAGGTGATACTAGAGCTGATACTAGAAATATACCCAGTATTGGACATAAAATTGCACATACAGTTAGAGATAGCTGTCAGACTATGTGGGCATTTCAAACACAAGGGCAAGGAATGCTTTGGGCTCTTCATGTAATGCTAAGAGTAAAGAGACTATAGAAAACTACTGAAACTACTATTGTTGTGCAATACATTTGTTCTGTGTGCCCCACTTGGAAAGCAGAGTTAACACTAGATAGCTGGTATCCAGCTGGGAGCAAATAACTATTTCTTCATAAGGGTGTAAATGGGAAACAAGAGGGTGGCTGATGTCAATGTCTGTGAAAGCAAGCATCTTTTGAATCCAGTCATTGTGGTTCCAGTTCAGCCTTAGCTGTACAGAAGCTGATCCTAGACTTAGATATTTAATTTAGAGGGCATGTGTGTATTATGGGTTGAAGCCTGATAGGTGGCTTTTCTTTGTGTAGTGAGGAGCCACATGTTGACTCCGTACATCTGATTTGGTCTAGAATCCAGAAATCAAATAATATTGGAAGGTCTTTTGTAAGTTATTAGTTTGTTATATTTTTTTAAAAGTCTATCTATAATATAAAGGACACTAAAAATGTCCTACAAGTACAGGCTAAGAAGAATTCTTTAAAAAAAAGTTTCCCTTGTTCATTTGGAGATAAACTTATTTAGGACAAGTTTTTCAAGGTGGTATGTTCTTTGGAGTTTGTCCCTTTCCTTTTTCCCTTTGGGGTTCATTAATTCACTGCTGCTTAGTGGATCTTCCTCATGACTGGATTCCTGGGTAATACCTCCAAGAAAGACAAATAAATAACCATTTTCACTTATTTTTTGAAGAACATGTCATATTTTTAACATTTCTCTACAGCTTTGTTCCCTGGGAGAGCTGTCAGGTAGATTTCATGTTCTATTACTCCTATTACTTTTTTTTTTTCCTGTGAAACTGCCATCCCTTAGAAAAATCTCAGCTTTTGCTCTTAAAAGATGACTGGGGAGAGATTGTTATGCCAAGGATTGCATTAGATTTAAAACTAGTAAAAATGATGGAATCAATTTGAGGGGATAGTTCAGTGTAGTTAACATTGATTCAGTTGCTTTTCAGAATAAATGTAATTGCATTTTTATGTTGTCTTGAGAGTAAATCAAAAGCAACATCTTTTAAAGGCAAATCAAACCTAGGTGACTACAGGTTCTAGTTTAATTTTAATTTTCTATGTTTGCACACACATCTGTCTCATGTCTTTCCTGTTACAAACTTTAGGGAAGTATTTGCTCTGGAAAAGAAAGACAAATTCAACCTCTGTCTGGAAACGAGCTGTGAGGAGGCAACTTCTCCATAAAAAAATAATATTTAGGAAGCGGGAAGTGAACTGATACCAAAAAACACATCAAGAACTCTCACTTAAATAAAACAAAAAGACAAGTGAAAATTGTGCATGAGAAAGGACTGCAGAATGAGATGTAGAGATGTTTGCTGAGCATAATGGGTTTTAACCCATGATAGCCAGATTTCTGGGCTAAATAAAGTTTTCATTATTTCCTTCTAAATAATAAAAACCCCAAGGTAATTAAGAAATTCAGGATGCTTATTTCTCAGTGAGATTAAATTGTTCCATATACTACTGAAAAAAAGCTAAGCTTCCAAAAGTAGAAAAGATTGAAAACAACTTGTCTAGTACTTTAGTACATTAATTTACTGTTGTGGGAATATTTGAACTTATCCTGTCTTCGATGTAGCTGTATCCAGTCACAGCGTCATTCTTGACTGTGAAGCACTTCTATGAACTAGAAGGCTCTGAGTCTGTTCCAGATAGGACTGTAATTTAAAATAGAACTATATATATAATAAAATTCAAGAAGTTTCTAACATTAACTCTTAACCAAATATTTTTGAAGCCTTTATAAGATTTTGAAAACTTTGAGAAAACTTGAACAGTAGCTAATCTGTGTTCTTGTACATCTGTGATGAAATAAAAGAGTGCGGCAGAGTGATCTTGAGCATGGTACTTAAATGTTAACTCAGTTGCTGTCTTTGACATATCTATTGATCAAGAGGTCAGCACCAAGCAATGCAGATTTGAGGTTGTTAGTGCCATTTGCCCTTTGCTTCCTATCCCTTTATGTAAGTTAACAGTATGGGCCAAGCTATTTAAATATATTTATTTAAATGCTGT
>VWZD01011591.1:0-14150 GCA_013396695.1 Sakesphorus luctuosus
GACACAAAAAGGTCCAGCCTTGTTCCCTGAACCTTTACAGGGATGCTGGGAATCCCATCCACGTCCTGAAGGCCTACAGACACCAAAAGGTCCAGCCTTGTGTCCCTGCACCGTGTCAGGGATGCTGGAAGAGGCATCAGGTGCTCTGTGCCACAAACACAGCACTGCTCACACCCTGCAGGGAGATGAGGGGCTGCACTGAGCAACCTCCACACAGGGTTCAACACCTCAGTGAATCACCCAGCTGTGCTCCTGTCTAATCATGTTAATTATAATCCTCAGCCTCCTTCATCTCTGCTCTTTCCTCCTCTGTGTCACCTGTCCTTGCTCTTTCACCTCAGAGCACCTTATAAACTCAGACTGAAAATCTCCCAGGCACAGACTGGGGATTTGAAGCACTTGCACAGCACCTTTTGCTCCTGGGAAATAACACAATAAGAGAGAGATTCCTCCACGGGCACTTTTGGAAAGAAATGTTACAGCCTTTTGCTACTTGACACTCAACAAATAAAGCCACAGAAAATGTTACAGCCTTTTGTTACTTGATACTCAACAAAGAAAGCCAAAGCTGGAGGTTGCTGGTCCCAGAAGGGAGTCACATGAACCTGAGATCCTCCTGAGCAAAGCTGCTCCCTCTGTTATTACACTTGTGCAGAAGGAAGAGGCAGACAAGCTGCAGAACCCAGTGTTTATTTTCATTTCTCTCCACACCCTGAAAGCCAATTTACCCATCATTAATATGCAATACATGCTTGCTTTAGATGAAACCACACTCTTCCTACGTCCCACATCCCACAGGGCACTTGAACTCAGCCTGGCTGGTTGGTGATTAACATTCTGTGTTGCACTGACCTGCTTTTCCCAGCTCCTGAGGAAGGTTTTTACCTGCCCCATGCAAAGCTGGCTGGGAGCAGCACAGCCCCTGTCACGTGTTTTAATCCATCTCTTGAGAGAGAACACCCATGGTGGGTTTGGCATCCATGACTGCTCAGAAAACTCATGGTCTTACTGGTATTCTTTGTGAAATACCCTTAAGGAAGCACCACAGGCAGGATATGAGACTTCCTTCTCTAAGGGAAAAGGAAGAAGATTCCAAGCCAATCTGCCTTGTGCAACACACCTTGGCTCATCATCATCATCACACAGGGAAGGTGGAAATCCCTCCCCTTGGTGTTGATGCAGGGAGGGGTTTTGATTTTCACATTTTATAGATTTTAAGAACACAGGAGCTGTAAGCAAAGCAGATCTAGTGAGTTAATATTTCCAGCAGCTTGAGTTGAATGTCTTTCTATTCCAGAACAGGGAGCTCAAATTCCTTTGGCTGTTTAGTCTTTTTTTTCAAGGTAGAAGGTTGAACAATATCAAAAGGAGACATAAACAAGTCAGAACATTGGAAGAACTCCAGGAGCCCGAGGAAGAGGAGGACTGATGAAGAGCAGGTCTCACCGACCCCAGACTCAAATCCTGAGGGGGTGGAACAGGGGTGGGACCAGGGTGGGAAAAAGGTTGAACTGGAGATGTGTAAAGTTATGATGGGATAAATCATATTATAAAAGCCATGGAAATTAGAGCTGGCCCACCTGTGTGTACGTATTCCTGTGTGCTCATTAAAGTCACTACACTCTTATCTCCTACCAAAATTTGAGTTAGAGTCTTTCTTACAGATTTTTCAGGCAACAGTGTGCAGCACAGATTGGGAAAATCTGGTGAGCCCAAACCAACAGCTACGGCCAAACACTGAGATCTCAGCCCTTCCTTCTGTGCCTGTTGCTCAGCAGATTCCTCTGGAAGTCACTCCAAGTTACCCCCAAACCACCTCACATGGAATTGGTGGAAAGCTCCATCAGCCCAGGGAAAGCTCCCGGGGAAAGCTCCGGCAGCCACCGGGGAAGCTCCTGGGGAAAGCTCCATCAGCCCAGGGAAAGCTCCCGGGGAAAGCTCCGGCAGCCCCTGGGGAAAGCTCCAGGGAAAGCTCCATGAGCCCCCGGGAAAAGCTCCAGGGAAAGCTCCAGCAGCCCTCGGGGAAAGCTCCAGGGAAAGCTCCATGAGCCCCCGGGAAAAGCTCCAGGGAAAGCTCCAGCAGCCCTCGGGGAAAGCTCCAGGGAAAGCNTGGGGAAAGCTCCACGAGCCCCCGGGGAAAGCTCCATGGAAAGCTCCAGCAGCCCCTGGGAAAAGCTCCAGGGAAAGCTCCAGCAGCCCTCGGGGAAAGCTCCAGGGAAAGCTCCATGAGCCCCCGGGGGAAGCTCCGGCAGCCCCCAGGGAAAGCTGCGGCAGCCCCCAGGGAAAGCTCCATGGAAAGCTCCATCAGTCCCCATGGAAAGGTCCATCAGTCCCCATGGAAAGCTCAGCAGAGCAAAGGCCACCCAACCAGAGCTGGAGAGAGGGAAGAGACCTGAACTGCTCCATCAGTTCCTGGTGGCCCAGGAAATAAAGCTCTAAGAAACAGTTATATTGAGCCTCTAAGCTGGGTCATGGATCCAGACAGCCTTAAGGCTACTTACCCCAGTTACCTTGGCCAAAGGCTCACATGGCAACTCCCCTTTTAGCCCCAGAAACAGTTTAAATCCTGGTTTAATAGCACATATAATACACTTTCCACAAATTATAGCTCTATTACAAACCATGTTCTTTGCCAGATTTCTGATTTTTTTTTAATGCCTCTGGAACGCTGAGAGATGAGTCTTGTATCAGCCACTACTGAAACTTGTACCACCACCATTTCCACCTCATTAAGTTTTTAATATCACTTAAGCAGGTTGGCCTTATAGTCAAATTATCTGCCTGCTCTTATGATCACACAAGGACTCCACCCTCACTTTTACTGGTTTCAGGTGAGCTGTGTACCTGCTGCTCCCAAACAACAAGGAAAATGAGGATGCACCAAGATAAGATGACAACCATGCCCATCCAAAAAGCCCAATTAATTCATCCTGTAGTAAGGATTTATTTTTTTGAAGCCTGGTATTATTATTTTTTTTCTACTTTTGTTTTCCAGGCAGCACAAAATTTAGAAGTTCCAAGATGACAGAAGTGGCTCACTGTGAAACTTTGGAGATTTATCCCCAATCCTGCACCTGAAACAAAAATAAAATCACCCCTATTATTATTGCTAACCTGCTCCTACCCAGCAAACACAATCAACTCATTTGCTTCGGCAAATCAAGAAACTAATCAGCTAATTGCTCTGTGAAGAATTACACCTCAAACTCTCTCAACATCAAGAAACAGGGAATGAAAGCCTCTCTTTCACAGCTTTGGAGTGAGAGAGCTGTGACATCCATAATAAAAGGGTGACACTTCTCTGAGTCACTTTTCCACATTTACATTTCACACAGTCCGAGTGTTAAGCAAAGCTGGGCTGAGTGTAAGAATAATTGTTAAGTCGTGTGTGCCCAAGTTACTCCCAGAGAGTCTCCTGGTGGAGGTTTTATTGTGGAAGGTGGAGGTTCAAGGCAGCCACTTTCTTTTCCCTTGATTTTTTTCAACTCCTCACAAGACTTTTCTATGATAAAAACTGGGATTGGAGCAATGTAGGTCTGGTGTAAATCCAAAATTACTGCTGTGCCTCTGATAAAAATAATTCGTTCTCCCCATATAACCTGGGGCTTTTTCACCAGCCTGAGGAATTCCGTGGGTCTCAAACAGGGTGGAAAAGGGCAGGAAAATCAGCAGAGAGAGCTGCAAAAGCAAAGGCACAGCAGCCTGAGAGCACCTGGAAGGGATTCAGCAGGCACTGGGCCATTCCCACACCGGGGAGGAGTTTACATTCCCCTCTGGAATGGCAGTCACAAGGTTGGTAATCATAAACTCAGCCCAGCAGAGTTTCCACAACAGGGTTAGCAAACACCAGGGAGGTGCAGGCTGAAAGTGGCCCTGGGATGGTGGGGCAGGGACCAGGAGAGCGTGGGAATCCTGGAGAGAGGGGACACAAGGATTTGGGAAATGCCTGATGTTGTCTCCTCTGGGAAATCTCCATCTTTCCTTATGGATCAGGAAGGGAACTCTTTGCAGGGATGAGCTGCAACTCCTGCCAGCACAGGCTGGATAATGTCGTGCCCAACTCTCTCCGGGAGGCCACGGATCAAACTCACGGCATAAAAAACACCCCTGAACTGGCACCTTTTCCACCCATCCTGCTTCGAGGGTCCTGCATTTCAGAACCAACCAAAGGGCACTTTGAAACAACCTTAAATTGAAAGATGACACAGTAAATGAGTCAGTCTGCAGTGGTTTTAAACTGGGGGTGGAACTAAAGGCTTTCAGTGCCACAGCCAGGGAAGATGCAAAGTCTGGTACAATTTATGGGACCTTCCATCTTTCCCTCTTTATATACCCGATTTTTTCACATTGTATATGATGATGGCAGCTTTTTAATACCTAAAAGTGCTCCAGGAGAGCTGGAGAGGGACTGGGGACAAGAGATGGAGGGACAGGACACAGAGAATGGCTTCCCAGTGCCAGAGGGCAGGGTTAGATGGGATATTGGGAAGGAATTGCTGGCTGGGAGGGTGGGGAGGGGCTGGGCTGGAATTCCCAGAGAAGCTGTGGCTGATCCTGGACCCCTGGGAGTGTCCAAGGCCAGGTTGGAGCCACCTGGGACAGTGGGAGGTGTCCCTGCCCATGGCAGGGGGTGGGACTGGATGATCTTCAAGGTCCCTTCCAACCCAAACCATCCTGGGATTCTATGAATTAAGAGAAAATTCCAATTGATTAATTGATTCATTCCAATTAATCAACAGCTTTTATTTCCATATAAATTTTCCCCATTAGGCCTCAATTTAACAAACTTGTTCATGAAGGTTGACAGTTTTTCAGCCTTTTCAAATACCATTTGATCCCAGAACCATCTGATCCCAAACCCCAAGGAAACAAAGCTCTGAACGTGGTGACACAATTGGTGGGAGAGATTCCCACTGGTGCAATTCCTGAGGCTTAGGACAGCCCTTGGAGATGGGCCTGCAGCTCTGAAGTCACCACTGCCCTTGTGGAGACCCAAAAAAACCCAGAGAAGCCAACTGAAGTATAAAAAACAAACTATGAAAGGTTTAAAGTGCATGTACTAAGCCCATAAGCCAAAATTGGCCCCAAACACAAAGGCTCCAAATAATCTCCTCTAAAGGCAGATGACAGAAATTTTGTATTTTCAATTGCCAGGAGATTTGCAGGAGATTAACATTCCCTTGAAGGTTAGAACTGGAATGCTGTGGGCCTGAGCCTTCAGGTTGCATTGAATAAGAAATTCCAGTTGGTTTCTTGTGCTTTTCTTGGTCTCAGAAAACAAGCAGCAATAACACTGAGATGTTTCAACAGTGATTTTAAAATATTTAAAAGTTTATCACACGAATGGCAACTAAAAAAGAAAAAGTGAGGCTGTTGTTTGGGGCTTTGTTTTGATTTTGTTTGGGGTTTTGTTTTTTGTCTGAAAAAGAAATGTGAAAGCAAGTTCTGAGACAAGTCCCCAAGTTTCTCTGCCAATATTTTTCTTAAGAGTGACTTTTCTCTCTGCCCTTTGCTACGTAAGAGCCAACACACATAAATGAAAAACCAACTGACTATATGAGTGAGTGTCAAAAGAACTTAAATCTACATGACAATGCAAAGAGCCTACATGGAAAAAAACCACAGCAACAGCACTTTGAGGGCATTAATTATAAGACATAACGATAAATTCTGACAAAAATACAGTGATTGAACTTGTCCCTCAACACGAAGCCTACGTAGGCACCTTTCAGGCTGCTCTGGTGCATCAACTGCACAAATGGAAGTCATGAAAATTTCAGCTTGCAGCAATTAGAGATCATTAAAGATGCATGAGAGCATCTGGGAGATGTTTGTGGATGAGGTGGAAGTCACCAAAGAAAGACACCAAACTGCTCTCACGTGTTAACTAAGAAATGCTTAGAAATGAGTTCTGTCCTCTGATGTTTCATCTTCACAGAATCACAGAATGGATTGGGTTGGAAAAGCCCTCTGAGATCATCAAGTCCAACCCTTGGGCCAACTCCAGTCCCTTTACCAGATCATGGCACTCAGTGCCACGGCCAAGCTCAGTGCAAAAACCTCCAGGGATGGGGAATCCACCCCCTCTCTGGGCAGCCCATTCCAATCCCTGAGCACTCTCTCTGCAAAGAAGTTTTTTCTGCTCTCCAACTTCAATTTCCCCTGGCAGAGCTTGAGCCCCCCGTGCCCCCTTGTCCTATTGCTGAGTGCCTGGGAGAAGAGACCAACCACCACCTGGCTGGAACTTCCCTTCAGGCAGTTATAGACCTTCTGAAAGGACTTTCAAGGAAAGAGTTGGCCAGATGGCTTTAGCAAAGGCACTGGGTGTGTGTTCACATGAACCTGCTCCCAGCCGGCTCTGCTGCTGTAAAACACGCTGGGAATGAGGAACTAACTCAGCCCAGTAGAAATATCGAATCACAGAATGGATTGGGCTGGAAAAGACCTCCGAGATCATCAAGTCCAACCCTTGGGCCAAATCCAGTCCCTTTACCAGATCATGGCACTCAGTGCCAGGGCCAAGCTCAGCTTAAAAACCCCCAGGGATGGGGAATCCACTCCCCCTCTGTTCCGCTGGAGCATCAGAGATCCATGGAAGCTCAACAGAACTCCAGGCTGGCACTTTGTGTCAGGCTTTCAGTGCCCAGGGATGAAATGCAAACCCAAAAGCCAAGGCCTGTCTATTCAAAGCCTGTCTATCTGATCTTCTGTTGAAACCAGAGCAGGGAGGTATCTCATGCTGCACTTCAGGTGGAATTAGCACCACAACAGTTTGCCTTTCTGTTCAGTTCTGGGCCCCTGAGTTGAGGCAAGAGATTGAGGGGCTGGAGCGGGGCCAGAGAAGAGCAACGAGGCTGGAGAAGGGAGTGGAGCACAAGTGCTGTGGGGAGAGGCTGAGGGAGCTGGGGGTGTTTGTGCTGGAGAAGAGGAGGCTCAGAGGTGACCTCAGCACTGTCTGGAACTGCCTGAAGGGAAGTTGTGGCCAGGTGGGGGTTGGTCTCTTCTCCCAGGCACTCAGCAATAGGACAAGGGGGCACGGGGGGCTCAAGCTCTGCCAGGGGAAATTGAAGTTGGAGAGCAGAAAAAACTTCTTTGCAGAGAGAGTGCTGAGGGATTGGAATGGGCTGCCCAGAGAGGGGGTGGATTCCCCATCCCTGGAGGTTTTTCAGCTGAGCTTGGCCGTGGCACTGAGTGCCATGATCTGGTAAAGGGACTGGAGTTGGCCCAAGGGTTGGACTTGATGATCTCAGAGGTCTCTTCCAACCCAACTGAGTCGGTGATCCACCCTGGGCTGTGGGAGGCTCTGGCTGTGGGGACAGAGCTTGTGGCATCTCAGGAGCTCTTCAAACACAATTGCCTGGCTGAGCAGCACAAGATGAAACATTAACTCTACATCCTTTGCCCATTTGGCACCTTGTCTGATGAAGGGTAATCCTGCTCGTGCCACACACACTGTTTTATGGGCTCTCAACAGTCACCAGGAAATAGAGAGTCATAGAATCAACTGGCTTGGAAAAGACCTCTGAGATCATCAAGTCCAACCCTTAATCCAACCCCACTTTGATTGCGAGATCACAGCTCTGAGTGCCACATCCAGTCTCATCTTAAACACCTCCAGGGATGGGGAATCCACCCCCTCTCTGGGCAGCCCATTCCAATCCCTGAGCCCTCTCTCTGCAAAGGAGTTTTTTCTGCTCTCCAACTTCAGTTTCCCCTGGCAGAGCTTGAGCCCCCCGTGCCCCCTTGTCCTATTGCTGAGTGCCTGGGAGAAGAGACCAACCCCCACCTGGCCAGAACTTCCCTTCAGGCAGTTCCAGACAGTGCTGAGGTCACCTCTGAGCCTCCTCTTCTCCAGCACAAACACCCCCAGCTCCCTCAGCCTCTCCCCACAGCACTTGTGCTCCACTCCCTTCTCCAGCCTCGTTGCTCTTCTCTGGCCCCGCTCCAGCCCCTCAATCTCTTGCCTCAACTCAGGGGCCCACAACTCAACACAACACTCAAGGTGTGGCCTCTCCAAGGCAGAGTCCAGGGGAAGGATATCCCCAACTCTAGGGGTGTGTGATGAGGATGATGGGCAAGGAAAGTCCTGTGGTTTGGAGGTTGCCACTAGGATACAACAGGTGCCATTCCACTCACTTTAATACCATAATTCATCTCCTAAACCTGCTTGCACAAACTCCAATTTGTAGATAAATCGTTGCTGTTGCGATCTCCAAACAAACAAAAGCACGTGAGCAACTCCCACCTCCTCCCCTCAAATCCAGAAACATTCCAAGTGGCTGGAAATGCCACCTCCCCCAAGGAGGAGGTGGAGGAGGACACAAAATTACCACCTCAGACTGTGATCAAGAAGCTTGTGCAGATACAGAAGCAAATTCCTTCCATACAAGCACTGGCAACAAAACCTTTCTCAGCAGACCATGAGAAAATCCCTGTCTGAACACAGAAACCAGGCTGGATAAACACACATATTAACCTAAGAGATACCTGAATGGATATTTACAGGCAATCCAGATATTTAAACTGGATTTATAGGTTTTACTACAATCCTAGAAGAGTTTAATCCTGCCAGAATACAGGCAATTATTTTCCTGCCTTTTTTTTTTTAAACAGAAAAGTATTAACCCAGCAACACAACAGCAGTTTGAACGGGCTTAAGGTGGCATCAGCTTTATCCTTGAGTGCAAATTGTATTCTTCTAAAATCTTTTATCAGCACTAATTAATGCTACACTGAATTGATTCAAAGACACAAGGTAAGACAAGGATTTAAATGTATTTATGTGATGCCTGTTCCCCAACAGCACCTGGAAACAAAGTATTCTGGAAGGAAAATCTTAATTAAAAAACCTCCAGCTGTCACTTGCTTGGCTTCCTGGTATGGTTTGCAAAGCATTTGCCTGAAGTTTCATGAATATCTGCCAAGAGAAGCCAAACACGACACTCATAAAAGGAAATCCACTGCAAGTCTGAAATAAAACAGCACAAGAACTTCCTGATTGTTATCAAACCCCCATCTGAATAAAGCAGCGCACTGGGAAACACTTGGGGGAATTACAAAGCCAAGGAAACAGAAGACTAAGAGTCTTATCTAACCAAACAGTTCTGGATTATTTAATTCATAAAAGGCTGCTGATCGAGAGCCCAGTTTGCAAAGCAGAAAGGGTGGGCGGAAAAAGGAGAGCAGAGCTTCCAACTTCAGACCTGGTGTGCAACCACACTGCCAATTTGGGTTCACAAAGCAAGGCTTGGGAGGACTGGGGTCTAATTTGAAGCAAGATGCAAAATAAAGTTGCCTAAATGCAAAAAAAATAAAAGAGGGAAAAAAGAAAAGAGGGGAAAAAGAAAAGAGGGGAAAAAGAAAAGAGGGGAAAAAGAAAAGAGGGGAAAAAGAAAAGAGGGGAAAAAGAAAAGAGGGGAAAAAGAAAAGAGGGGAAAAAGAAAAGAGGGGAAAAAGAAAAGAGGGGAAAAAGAAAAGAGGGGAAAAAGAAAAGAGGGGAAAAAGAAAAGAGGGGAAAAAGAAAAGAGGGGAAAAAGAAAAGAGGGGAAAAAGAAAAGAGGGGAAAAAGAAAAGAGGGGAAAAAGAAAAGAGGGGAAAAAGAAAAGAGGGGAAAAAGAAAAGAGGGGAAAAAGAAAAGAGGGGAAAAAGAAAAGAGGGGAAAAAGAAAAGAGGGGAAAAAGAAAAGAGGGGAAAAAGAAAAGAGGGGAAAAAGAAAAGAGGGGAAAAAGAAAAGAGGGGAAAAAGAAAAGAGGGGAAAAAGAAAAGAGGGGAAAAAGAAAAGAGGGGAAAAAGAAAAGAGGGGAAAAAGAAAAGAGGGGAAAAAGAAAAGAGGGGAAAAAGAAAAGAGGGGAAAAAGAAAAGAGGGGAAAAAGAAAAGAGGGGAAAAAGAAAAGAGGGGAAAAAGAAAAGAGGGGAAAAAGAAAAGAGGGGAAAAAGAAAAGAGGGGAAAAAGAAAAGAGGGGAAAAAGAAAAGAGGGGAAAAAGAAAAGAGGGGAAAAAGAAAAGAGGGGANAAAAAAGAAAAGAGGGAAAAAAGAAAAGAGGGAAAAAAGAAAAGAGGGAAAAAAGAAAAGAGGGAAAAAAGAAAAGAGGGAAAATCAAAGTACAATCACACTCCCTAAAAATGGGTACTATAAACTTAATTTATAGACACCACTGAGCACGAGAACGATGCAGGACCCTCAGTATAAACACCTTGAAATGTGAGAACTATAAATAACCAACTATTTGATCCAGAAACCCCTTCCACGTGCATGCCAGGAATCCATTATGCTTTTATGAGCTGTAAAAACTGGGAACAGTTAAGCACACCACTTTTATGAACCCAGTAAAGCCTTGCCTTAAGAAATTCATAACTCAACCACCCAAGCCAACCACCACCACCACAAGTAAACAGGGAGAACATTTCCAAGCTGAAGTTTGCACATCTGACAGGTTTGCAACGGTGCAGAGGGAAGGAAAGAACATGACTTGTGATCCTGAGGAAAACAAATACTTGCTCCAGGTCCAAAGCCCCAGAATTTCACACAAATTCCAGGAAAGCTGCCTCAGAGCCTGGTAAAAAAAGCAGAGCCACAGGAGCCTCACAAGTGGATGATTCTTCAGAGAATCAGTTGCACTCATTCTTAAATTTAGCATTAAATAGGTAAGAGAAATAAGTAGCCTTGATATCCCTGTTTGTTTCTAGAAATTCCAGCAGCATCAGAAATACCACATGGAGGTATCAGTTGTTTAGATGTGACCAAAACATCTGGATTGTTCCAAATAATCTGCTGGGTGGGAAAAAACTCCACTTGTTTGAGGGAGAAAAATCATTGATCTTTTAGGCTACACTTACATGGATTTAAGTATCACCCAGAAATAAAAAGATGCTAAACAGCTGCAAACTGCCATGAAATGTGCCAAAAAGTGGAGGGTTCAGGTCCCTCTGATGAGCACCAAGGACTGATCATCAAATGGAGCAGCCTCCAGTCAGTCCACAACATTTTTAGGTTTATACAGAATAAAATAAAGTCAGAAGTTGGACTTCAATGATCCTTGGGGGTCTATTTCAATTCAGGATATTCTCTGATAACAAGATCATAGAATCATAGAATGGATTAGGTTGGAAAAGCCCTCCGAGATCATCAGGTCCAACCCTTGGTCCAACTCCAGGCCCTTTACCAGATCATGGCACTCAGTGCCACGGCCAAGCTCAGTGCAAAAACCTCCAGGCATGGGGAATCCACCCCCTCTCTGGGCAGCCCATTCCAATCCCTGAGCACTCTCTATGCAAAGAAGTTTTTTCTGCTCTCCAACTTCAATTTCCCCTGGCAGAGCTTGAGCCCCCCGTGCCCCCTTGTCCTATTGCTGAGTGCCTGGGAGAAGAGACCAACCCCCACCTGGCTGGAACTTCCCTTCAGGCAGTTCCAGACAGTGCTGAGGTCACCTCTGAGCCTCCTCTTCTCCAGCACAAACACTCCCAGCTCCCTCAGCCTCTCCCCACAGCACTTGTGCTCCACTCCCTTCTCCAGCCTCGTTGCTCTTCTCTGGCCCCGCTCCAGCCCCTCAATCTCTTGCCTCAACTCAGGGGCCCACAACTCAACACAACACTCAAGGTGTGGCCTCCCCAAGGCAGAGGCCAGGGGAAGGCTCACTGCCCTGGGCCTGCTGGCCACGCTATTAGATACACTCTCCTCTTTGCCCAGACTCCTTTACTTCTCCTACTTCTTGCCCACTTGTATTTCCTGCAGAACTCAGTTCCTGGCTGGAATGAGACACGTGGCCAAACTCAGGAGGGAACAGCTGTGGGACAGACTTGGGAGGGAAGGAAAGGTGCATTAATTAGTCAGCCCTGGGGACTCACCACTCAACCTCATCTCATCTGACCCTCTCTGAGCAGTGGGTTGGACCAGAGACATCCAGAAGTCCATTCCCACCAGAATGATTGTCTAATCCCAGGGGTGAGGAGCACCACCCAAGGAGAAGGTGCCAAGGAAGTGACCTCTGACAGCAAAGGGACATGAGCAAGAGGAAAGGCCATGTCTGTCCTGACACCAGGCACCAGCTCTCAGCTGCTTTCCCAGCTCCCATCAACCCCTCCACGCTCCCACTCCAGTTCCTCCAAGCAACTCTCCACAGGGATGGGCCCCTCCTCAGTTTTGGGAGCTGATACCGAAGTTTCATAAAATGAGGGTATTTTATATCCTCTATTTCCCTAAACCCACCAGACTGTAAAGACATCAACTCCATCCAAGGGTTGGACTTGATGATCTCAGAGGTCTTTTCCAACCCAATCAATTCTATGATTCCACAATCTCTTGTTTTGGAATCTTGGATCAAGAGCTCTTGTGAACTCCATGAACATTCTCTGCTGTCACTTTACAAACTAAGGAAATACAGTATTCAATCCTATAACCTTTTTTATTTCTTGCACAGAATCCAGAGCTATTCTGTTTCAGATCGTGTAGATGATAAAGGGCTTCCCCTCTCCCTCCTTTTTTCCCCCTCCAGCTCTTAAACTGACTTCACCGCATTCCCTTTCCCCAGAAGGAATTATTGGCACACTCCTGTGAGAATGTGGGGGGGAAACAAAAAGCCACCCTACACCTTGGATTTTTGCCTCCTTCACCTTCCCACTCCTTGGCTGACGCTGCCTTTTCCGACTCACTTCCTCGTCATCTAGAGCAAGTTTTTCTAATTAAGACAAGTAATGAAGGCTTAAACAGCTGCCCAGACCACGGTCTGATTAACACAACCCTTAGGCAAGTTTCGTCGAGGGGGAGAAAAAAAACCAACAAAACCACGAACAACCCAAGAACAACAAAAAAATATTCTCTTGTCAATTCGCGCTTCCTCTTCTCTTATTTCCCTGCCTGGCTTTGTCCTTGTGTCGCTGTCACCGGGTTAACTCCGTCCCACTCGAGCAGGAGGGGCAGGAATGGGGTTGGAGAGCGCAGGGAGGGCAAAATACAGAAAAAGAGGCGTTTTCCCCCAAAACCCACAGCAGGAAGAGGGAAGCGCTTTTCCAGCGGGAACCGGGCACAGCCTGGATAAAGCAGGAGCAGGTGGGGAAGAGGTGGAGGGGGCAAGGGGAAAGAAAAACCAAAAAGCCGTAAAACTGGAAAGCTTTAGGAGAAGGGATGTCAGGAGAGGGGGCGAGGGCAGCGCGGATTCGCTCGGGGACCCCCGGGATGCACAAGGGGGGGTTTATTCACAATGATCCACCAAACACACACACACCCCCAGCCCGACACCCCCAGCCCGGGCACACCTGTCCCTATGGACACCTGTCCCTACGGATCGGCCCCGCGCTGCCCCGCGCAGGGACGGGGACAGGGACAGGGGGGTGGCAGCGCAAGGAGGGTCTCACCTCGCCGGTTCATGGGGCGGACACGCACCGCCACCTTCACTTTAGAGTCCCCCATCCCGCCGCTCCAGCTTTCCCGGCTCCCTCGTCCCTGCCCGGCTTCCGTCTGCGGAGGGAGAGCCAGGCGCGGGGAGGAGCGGCGGCGGAGGGAGGTGCCAGTCCCGCCGGGACTACAACTCCCAGCGTGCACCGCGCGGAAAGCCACGCCTCCCTCTCCCGGCGGGCCGCCGCGGTGCGTGCTGGGAGGTGTAGTTCTTCCCTCTGTCCCCGCCTGCCTAATGGGAACCAGGCTGGCTGAATCCCAGGATCAATTAGGTTGGGAAACACCTCCACGATCATCACCTGTGGCCAATCACCACCTTGTCAACGAGATCACACCTCCAGGGATGGGGACTCCAGTACATCCCTAGGCATCCCCTTCCAGTGCCTAATCAGAGAATTACAGGATCACAGAATTGATCAGTTTGGAAGGGACCACAATGGATCGTCTGGTCCCACAATGGGTCATCTGGTCTGACCTCCCTGCTCAACCCCCCTTCCAATGTCTAATCAGAGAATCACAGGATCACAGAATTGGTCACTTTGGAAGGGACCACAGTGGGTCATCTGGTCCCCCAATGGGTCATTTGGTCCCACAATGGGTCATATGGTCCAACTCACCCGCTCAAGCAGGGCCACCTCAAAACACATGGCCCAGGATTGTGTCCAGGCAGCTCTGGATTATCCCCAGTGAGAAGACTCCACACCTTCTCTGGTCTCCGTTCAGTGCTCAGTCACTGCTTAGCAAAGAAGTCCTTCCTCAT